>PJRA01000048.1:1015163-1032498 GCA_016987375.1 Brachionus koreanus
GATAAAATTAAAAATTTTTTTTTCTTTTTTTTAAAAGTTTTATCTTGTAGAAAACTCAAAAAAAAGTTGTTTTAAAGTCTTTTAAAAGTCAAGTCACTGACTTGACTTCCCAAAAATTTAAAGTCAAGTCAAAAGACTTTTTTTAAATTTAAAGTGAAGTTGACTTTATGACTTTTGAACAACTCTGCTCAGAACTGGGTCCGTCTGGACGCTACTATTCGAAACCATCCTGATATTGTGACTAGTTAAAAGTCCCATTTTGGTGGATCCGTATCCAAGCCCGATGCAATTTAATTTATAATCAATAAAACTTTGAATACATTAGTAAAATTAACTAAATTAAAAATGCTAAACTCGACAGCCGACTTAAAAATATGCATTCAGCATATTTTGTAATCCATCTAATAAAAATAATTTTATTTTTCTGAAAGAGATCTTAAAGCTCTCTCAAATGTTTCAAATTTTACGATTTATAAAAAATAGTTTTTTTTTTGTCCAAAATTTTTGAAATAAAATATTTTCAAAATTTTCTCATAGAAAATCGATTTATTTGCTTATTATTAAATTCAAAAATAAAATTTTAATCAGGTCTCACAAAAAAATTCTTAAATACACTTTAATTAATCTAGAGAGTTCCAAGTTTGTCATCATTTATACATTCATACTTTCCCAAGTGGTCTTCTTTCCAAATAGTTACTTTATTATCACCGGTTGAAACCGCTAGCATATTGCTTGTCAATGACCAGCTTACATGCCAAGCAACTGTGTTAAACTCATGTAGAACTTTCGATTTCCAAATAGAAAGTGCTCCGTTAGAAGTATCACTCAAGTCACAGGACCAAATAATTACTTTACCTGATTGAGAGCAACTTGCAATGTTTGTTTTATTATGAATAATATTCGGTGACCACGCTACTTCTCTAACCCAGTCTGAGTGGCCTTGTAGCTTTTGATCTAGCACCCATTGACCATTTTCCTCTCGCCATATTTTTACTGTATTATCACAACCACCTGATACAATTCTCTTTGCACTGAACATGGATTCAGTCTGATCATCAGACGGAAAAGCTGGTGCCCAACTCACAGAAGTGCAACCAGTTGGATGTGCATTGTCTATTTTTCTTGCGATCCAATTTCCATCTCCACTTAACGAAACTATGCTAATACATCCATCTGAACTTCCACAAGCAAACACCAATCCATATTCACATGGTGCCCAACAGACTGTATTAACTAGTTTCATATTCAAAAAGTAGCTTTATCTTTTTAAGTTACAATAAGTTTACCTGATGACTCATGACCTTGATATGTATAAAATGGGGTCCATTTGTTCATTTCTTTCCAGACAATAACCTTTTTATCATATGAACACGAAGCTAAATAATTTCCAAACATTGGATGAGCCCAAGAGACTTGCCAAACTGGACCTTCATGTCTGTTAAAAAATCAAATTTTTTTGAAATTAATTTTTAAATTTTTTTTAACTTTCTGAGATCTTCAATGAGAACTTTTTGGTTTTTTTGGGCATCAAATATTTTAACAGAACGATCTGATGAACAAGTAGCTAGCTTTAATCCATAATAGTCTAGGGCAGCATCATGCTAGAAATTAAATTTAGTTTATTTAATCTTATATTTTTAATTTTAGAGTTACAATTAAATCTTCGTGGCTAGTGTCCACCGTATTTAAGATTGATGTCTAGCAAAGTAAGTCTTTAAGTAAACTTTAATTATTTTTAATGTCTTAGTAACTCACCATTTTAAAATTTTTCCTTCTTCTAAAAAAGATTTCGAATAAAGATTTTATAATTTTTCAAATTTATAACTCAAAAATGAAACACGTAGCATTTAAATGATTTATAAAGATTTTTTTCCAGTTGTGCCCAATTTTTTGTCTTCAGATCAAATAATTATTAATAATATTTTTCACAATATTTTACAAGATTTTGAAATAGTAAATTTTGAATAGCTGAGTGGAAATAGTCAATCAAATTAATGATGCATTTAAGAACCAAGTTTATTATGTTTAGCATTTAATTTTATTTTTTAAAAAGACGGTTTTTTGAAAATAAAAAAATGTATTTTGTTGATAGGTATTCATCCAAAAATCTTTAAAGATCTTCCTGAATTTTTTGTTCTTTTACTTCAATTACTCAAAATTTTTCAAAATTCCTTTAAGCCTTCACCAAGCTTAAATCTTTTAAATTATATTAAAAAATCAAACAATTTCAAAATTGTATTAGTAAGTCAATTTATCCTCACTTACTCTGATTTCATCCTTATCACTTGATCAACTAATGACATGTAATACTCATGTATTAAATTATTAAATTGGTCTTATAGTAATTCTTGTTTTAAATTAACCTGATTGATTATGTTCGACAAATGGCTTCTCAAATAAGTTTGATGATCATTTTTAAATTTTAAATATTTTATTTTTGTCGAGTTAAACTCAATTTTTTTTCATAAATTTTTTTTCATGATTTGATTCCCATCTGATTTTGCCAGATGGAATAGCAAAGAAATTTTCTAAAAATTAGTAATCTATTAAAATTTAAATGTTTTAAAGTTAAAAATTTGAATTGAACCTTAGATATTTTTCATAGTGCTTTAAAACAAAAAATATGAATTTTGACATGTTTGTATGAAAATTATTACGAATAAATTTAATTTAAATTAGAATATTTAATCAAAAATTTAAATGCTCTTTGATTAAAAAAAAAATAATTGAATTTTAATTGTTTATTTAGTTTATTGAAAAAATTACCTCAAAAAATGATTAATTATTTATTAGGAAGTCTGTATCGGGATCATAATTGTAGTTAAACTTTAATTAATTAAAAAATTTCATCGAAAAGCTCTTCATTATATTTAAATAAATATTTTAGAAAAAAAATTCTAGTATCAATTGACTTGATTTTTTTTAAGCAAATATCACTAAAAATGATCAATTATTTACTTATAAATGTTTAATCAGGTTTTTTTTATAAATATAATTGAAATTTAGTTGCAAAAAAATGATATTGTTAAAGTAATCTTAAAATTTTTTATATAAAAGAAACTTTTTTAAATTCAATTTAATAAGATTTGTTTAAATCTTTGTTTTTTTGGTATCTGTTAAAAGAATTTAAATTTATTTTAAAAAAAAATTATTAAGTGTTGATATTAAAAACGTTGAATTAATAAATTAAAATTACAAAGTAGATCTTAATTATAATTAAATATTTACTTAATATTTTTTGTGATGAAACCAGTAAGAACCTTAAACTGTGCTTGTGAAAAGACTCAAAAAAAAACACAAACGTCACTATCATTTAGAAAATTTTCAATTTAACTGTTCTCTTAAGAAAAAATCAAAAAAAATATTTTTAAATTAAAAATAGAAGAAAAATTTCAAATATGTAAAAAATAATAATAAATAAAAACAAATAAAAAATAAAAATTTATTTTGAAAAAGGAAAAAATTGATTAAAATATTGAAAAAAACATTTTAACCTTGAACCAAAGAAGTCATTAGAACAAAGCTTTTTATTTTTTTTAATTTGTTTATTTTTGGTTCGAGCACAAATTCCTTCAGATAGAAAAGTAAAAAATTAAAAATTAAAAGTAAAAATTAAAAACAGTCAATAAATATTTTAAATTTTGAATAACTTTGTTCATTTATTAATGGAAATATGAGTAAGTTATGTCATGAGGAGAAACAAAAATAATAATTAAAGGATTATTTACTTATGCTTTTGTGAAGGAGTTGTGATAAAAAAAAAGATTATATGAGAATCCAAAAAAGAAAAACATGTAAAAGATCTTCAGAGTCAGAAAATTTTTTTACATTTTTATTTCTACTGAATCTGTTGAAATTTTAAAAATTTAATTTAGGATATATTTATTTTGGTAGAAAATATTTATTCTGAACATATCTGAATAATTAAATAAATTGAAAAGTTGGACTAAAAAAAAGCATAATTGATTAATCGATTTAATATAAAGTAAAAAAGTTGGTTTGATCGCACAGTAAAATGTAATCAATAATAAAACAATAAATTTTATTAATAAACTTGAATTTATTTGAAGCAAATGTCTAAAAATGTTAGATGAGATTAGATTTAGAAAATAGGAATAGTTTCTAATGATTAAGCACATAAAAACCTACAAGTTAAAGGTGGTAAAAGAAAGATGTATAAATTTGAAGAATTAAAAAATAAAAAAAAATATAAATATATAATTACTGAAACATTAAAATTAAAAAATTTGAAAAATTGATAAAAAATTTATTTTTCGGGAAAGCATAATTTTTGAAAATAAAATAAGAAGTAAATCATTTTAACCTTGAACCAAAGATGTCAATTGACCGATAGCTTGAACAACTAATGGCAAAGCATCAGTAGCGTGGTTTTGCAAATCAGAAACCAATTGAGCAAAGACGAGTTTAGCTTGTTCCCAGATTTGTTGACCAGCGAACAACAATTGAGTGGCAATTTGTTTAATTTGGTTCCAGTAGTCAGTTCCCAAAGCAGTGATGGTGTCAACAACTTGTCCCAAACCCAAAGCGTTCAAAGCAAAGTCGACTAAATCTCTTTTGCCTGATTGACCGACCAAAGAAGTCAATTGACCGATAGCTTGAGCAACTAATGGCAAAGCATCAGTAGCGTGGTTTTGCAAATCAGAAACCAATTGAGCAAAGACGAGTTTAGCTTGTTCCCAGATTTGTTGACCAGCGAACAACAATTGAGTGGCAATTTGTTTAATTTGGTTCCAGTAGTCAGTTCCCAAAGCAGTGATGGTGTCAACAACTTGTCCCAAACCCAAAGCGTTCAAAGCAAAGTCGACCAAATCTTTTGGTTCAGCGACTTGTTTTACAGGTACTGAATAGGCAATAGCCAAACAAGCTAATAAAATTATTCCTGATTTCATTTTTGCTTTTTTCTACTCAATTTTCGAATAATTTTTTTCAATTTATATCAATAATCATATTGAGAAAAACACAGAATGGTTTAGATAAGTTTATTTGTTTTAATTTTTTGCGTGGTTTTTTTTACTCTTTGATTTTTTTATTTTTCAGACTGTGTAGTAACTTTTTATTTTTAACTTTATTAGAATCAAAGAAATATTTTTATTAATAGGAATTTTTAGTTTTATTTAATTTCTTCAGTTTTTCCATATAATTTTTCGTTTGTCTCTTCTTTTAAGTCATTTTTTATTTACTTTAGTCATATTAACTTTAAATTAATACAGTCTTTCCTGTTTTACATGAATGTTTTGAATTTTCAAATTATTTCTCGAAAATAATTTAAAGCTAAAATATTTAGTGCTTAAATTTTCTAATATAAAATTTTTTTTCTTCGGATTAATTTTACTAATTCTCTTCATAAATCAAACAAGTACATATTTTTATGTTATTTTTTAGCTTCTAGTTGACTATTTTAATACTTTTTTTCAATTTTTAAAGTCAATCGAATTATAAGTTGTAGCAAGAAATATCAAATTTGAATCTAATAGCTTCCGTCAGATTAAAACAGTCTTAATAATTTTTGTTTTTAAATAAAGCTAAGAATTTTTTTTACAATTATTGAGTAATTTTATCGTTTTAAGTTAGCTGAGTTTAATTTAAAATTATTTAAAAATATTAAAACGTCTCATTCTTCAGTTTATTATTTTGGGCAATATACCTTATATTAGACATGAAAATCAAGAAATGAAAAAATAGAATAAAATAAAGTATTTTTAGAAATTTAATTTTCGAGAAATGGACGAATAATCGGATAAAGATTAACAAAACATAAAAAACGCGAATCTAAAAAAACACAACATTACCTGAAAATTTAAATTTTGAATCTTTAAAAAAGTGAATCAAAGCATAAATATTCTAATTAAGAAACAGAAAACAAGACATAAAAATAAAAATATAGTTTCGTAAACAGTGAATAAACTTATAAAGTGATTAAATAATTATGTGAAAATTGTAAAAACATAACAAAATTTTTCTTTTTCTTAGATGAATTAGACAAAAAATCTAATTAATTTTTATGACCAAAGTTAATTTCAAGCAGTATCCAAAAGCAACATATGTTCACAGTAATTAAAATAAGTGCTCAATCTATGAATAAAATTTTGACGATCATAAAATGCAATTTCTTTAAAGGTTTTGTTGTTGAAATGAAAAAGAACGCCATATGAAGACGTTTTCAACTTTTTTTTATTTTTTAAAAATTTGATTTTTGTTTTAAAAAATGTTTATGTGTTTATTAACATTTTAAAGAATAAAGTTATGTTTATGCTTGATTTACAATTTATATTTTTTATTAACATGTTTATGTTTCTTTAATCATTACCTCAATAATAGGCATTTGATATTTGGTATTTTAAAAGATGTCTAAATTTTCTATTATGCATTTTTTTCTTTATTTTAGTCAATTCTTAATAGATTAAAAACTTTAAAAAAGCTCAGAATAAAAGAGAATTTTATTATTTGTGTTGAAAATTTTATTTAGATAATCTAAATAGCATTTTGATTTTCTTGCTAAAAAAAAATTTCATTGAAATAAATAAAACAACACAAAAAACCCAACAACACATGTTATGGCCAGAACCAAGAGTCTGTTTTTTTTTTGACTAGCATTTTAATAAATTTATTTACAGTTTATTTTATTTGATGAACCTTCTAGTAAAAAACAAATAATTAATTTTTGTTTGAATTTTATTTCTAAAAACTTAAAAAATTTAATTTTCTATGAATTAAAAATACAAAATTAATTATTTATTATTATTCTTATCGATATTTTATTTTCGAATAAAATTAAAATATAAAAGATAAGACTATTTTTTACTTAATTTAATGTTTTTTTATTTGGGTTGCATTCAAAATAGCTTTAAGTCTTGATTTAGAAACGTAGGCTTTATCAATATTCAAGCTTTTAAAAATAACTTTAGCTTTTAAATAAATTAAAACAGATGTTCGCCAATTTTAGAATTTTTATATAACATAACAGAGTTAATAAAATTAAATTATTTTCAAAAATCGTGACATAATTTTGATATTAAAATCATAACAGAAGATTTTCCGTCCATTATTCAATGCCTGATTATTGAACAATATATCAGCACCAATTTAAAGTTTTTAAAAATCATGAATCATAGTTGAGGAAAATATTTTCATTTAAAAGTAAGTATTTTAAAATCATCACAGCCCCTATGGTCCCGCTATTCTTTAAAAATAAATTCGATTTCATAATTTTTTTTTTCTAAATTTTATAATTTTTTAAAAATAATATTAGAAGTATTTTAAAATAGCTTAATTTTTTAGATAATTTTAATTTCGAAAATTCAGAAAAGTGCGACATGAAAATGTTCAGAGTTTTTAAACTGTGATTTTGTAGTACATGAACGGGTTGCTTGGGATTTGTTAAAGAATAGTTGAAAGTAAATGAGTAAAATGAAGATGTTTATTTTATTGTATAGCTATTTAAAATTAAAAACGAAAAACTCTCTTAATGATAAATTTTAACTATCTTATATACTTTCTTTTACGATGGTGATATCAATTGAAATTAGTATCATTAGTTAGATTCCAAAAAAATAAGCTTTGAAATAAAAATTAAAATTTAAGTTTAATTGAAAACATTTTATTAAACATGTTCCATTCCATATATCATTCCAAGTAATTATTGTGGCGGCCGAGTTAAAGCACTGAATAGAATCAATTATTTAGCTTTTTTTCATGCTAAGAGATCAAATTGTTTTTTTTTGATAGATATTTAAAAATTTTTTTAATAAATTATTTGAAAAAAACTTGCGTAACTAACACACAAACCATTCGGTTAAACTGGCTATTATGAATATGTTATGTTAACTGAAAATTAGTCTTATTCAACTCAAATCGATTGATAATTTTCAATTGATTAATAATAAGCTTTGAAAATTTTGAAAATCTACTTAATTGATAGCTTTCAAATATTTTTCTGATCAATTATTATTCTTAAAATCTGTTTTTATCAAATTACTTATAAAAAATGAAAATGAATGTCTATGAATATATGTTTATGTTTTTCACATAAACATTTATGAGGTGATTTTTGAATCGATTCCCAATACTATTGAAAAAAGAAAAGTTTCACATTATATTTATCTTTTGGATCAGGATTAAAATATCATAAAAAAAGTGAATCAACACATATAAATTTTGTTAAACAAATGAAAAAGATTAAAAAAACATAAAATTCAAAAAAAAAATTTTTATTTTTTTATGTTATAAACACATAACTTAATTTATTTTCAAAAATATTTTGTCAAAAAATTTTTAATGAAAAATTTCATAATGTCTCAAATTAAGATCTTTCATTATTAAAACTAAATCAAAAAACGAAAAGCTGGTTATTGGTGTATAAACGACTAATTTAAAAGTTTAATTTTTTTTAAATAATTTTATTATTTTGTCACTTTATTGTATTAGTTTAGGAAAAAAAAATTTATATGTTATTAAAATTATAAGATAAAATTAGACTTAATTTTTTTTGCCAAAAATAAACTTATGTGTTTGTATCATTTTATTTAAATCACTTTATGTGTTAAAAATCTTTTTTGATAAAAAAATTTAAGTTTATGTGTCATTCACAGAATTTATGTTTTTTAATCTTTTTTTATGGTATTTTAATCATTATCTTTCTCTTTATATTTGAAAAACTTTTCAATTTTTTTCAGCTACAAAATAAAAAGATATAAATTAAAAACATTTTAGAGACGAATATATAATTTTGAATAATAAATAAGGATAAGTTTCAGGTGATACAACGAACGAAAATTTTAAAAAGAAGCATGATTTTTTTCTACTAAGGATTAAACTTAAATATTTTAATTTGTTAATTAGTTAAAATTTAAATTTTAAAAACGTAAAACAACAAAAGAAAGCTAAATGTAATTGAGAATGAGTCAAATAAATTAAAGAAATATAATATCAAACAAAATTTTATTTCTAAATTTAAAAGAAATGTGGGTAAATCAGAAAGAAAAAAACATTTTAACCTTGAACCAAAGATGTCAATTGACCGATAGCTTGTACAACTAATGGCAAAGCATCAGTAGCGTGGTTTTGCAAATCAGAAACCAATTGGGCAAAGATGAGTTTAGCTTGTTCCCAGATTTGTTGACCAGCGAACAACAATTGAGTGGCAATTTGTTTAATTTGGTTCCAGTAGTCATTTCCCAAAGCAGTGATGGTGTCAACAACTTGTCCCAAACCCAAAGAGTTCAAAGCAAAGTCGACTAAATCTCTTTTGCCTGATTGACCGACCAAAGATGTCAATTGACCAATAGCTTGAACAACTAATGGCAAAGCATCAGTAGCGTGGTTTTGCAAATCAGAAACCAATTGGGCAAAGATGAGTTTAGCTTGTTCCCAGATTTGTTGACCAGCAAACAACAATTGAGTGGCAATTTGTTTAATTTGGTTCCAGTAGTCATTTCCCAAAGCAGTGATGGTGTCAACAACTTGTCCCAAACCCAAAGAGTTCAAAGCAAAGTCGACCAAATCTTTTGGTTCAGCGACTTGTTTTACTGGTACTGAATAGGCAATAGCCAAACAAGCTAATAAAATTATTACTGATTTCATTTTTGCTTTTTTCTACTTAATTATCGAATAATTTTTTTCAATTTATATCAATAATTATATTGAGAAAAACACAGAATGGTTTAGATAAGTTTATTTGTTTTAATTTTTTTGCGTGGTTTCTTTTATATTTTAATTTTTTTATAATTATCGAAAAATTTTGATGAAAATATTAATTTTTTTTTAGATTTTTATTATTTTTGAACATTTTTAAATAAATGGAGATTAACGTCTAAAATAACTAAAGCCTTAGATAATTAACAATTTCTCAGTTCTTCCAACCCATTATCCTGGCCAATAGTGTCAGGATTTTTCAATGGATCTAATTCAGCAAACAAGTCAATCCAGTTTGTTTTTTTTGCTCTATTCTCATTTTCATCTTTTTCTTTTTTATCATTATTATTTTGTAAATTTTTTACCGCATTTATTGCTGTAGTGAACATGCCAAATTCATCATCATTCTTCGGCGATAAACTTCTTTCTTGACTAGAATCATTTTTTAATGCTGATTCCCATTCTTTTTCAAATTCAGCGTTTGATGTGTCCAACAAATCATTAAAATGTGTTAATTTTAGACTTGAATTTAAAGATTCCAAATTAATCAAATCACTATCATCATTTGTTTTTACAAAATTAAACAGTAAACTAGATGGTGATTTATTTGCTTGTTCCTTGTGCATTTGACTTAGCTTTTCTTTTTTGGCTTGTTCAAGCATTGCTAACTCTTCGAGCTGCTCTTTTAAAACATTCGATTCAGATTCAGTCATCAGATCAATCAACTCATTTATTTGGTCCTCTTTTTCCGTTTGTTCTATTTCGATTAGTTTCTCTTCGCATTTTTCTTTTTCCTCCACTTTTTTCTCTTCTTGAACAGACTCATTTCCATTCACCATCTCAGCCACTTTACGGCTTGGCTCAACCAAATCTTTAATAATATTGAACTCATAATACTGGTATCCCTTGAATGCATCTGCCACTGCGCTCATTGTTTTGGCTGTTTTTTGCCAAAATAGTATAAGTGTTTGGGTATAATTTACTAAAGCATGTGAGAACATGTTGCATCTACTGGCCGATAAGAGATCAATTTTTTGTATTACGTCATTTTTGAATTTGTCAAATTTTGTTTTGGTCTTTTTGACTTGAGCCTGAACACGACGAAATTTTTCCAGTTTTTTTGTCGTGTCAGGATCCAGTTCATTTGATACATTTTTCATCCAAAGTAATGCTCCTCGATATTCTGTGCGATAATTTTCCATTTTGCGAATGGTAATCAAGGTGTCTCTTATTGCTTGATTTTGAAAAGTTTCAACTTCATTGTACAAACGTACTAAGGGAAGTCTAAGTGCAGTTCTTTGTTGAGATGAGAAATTTTGTGCTTTGCTTACAGCAGCCATCATTTTTCCAGCCTTGGTTTTGGTGTCATAAGTCGACTGGCTTTTAAGCAATCGGCTCATTTCTGCTTCTTCAATGCAAAGGTTAATCAGCTTTTCCTGGTACATTTCAATAATCTTAATCATTTGAACTGAGCTCTGCTCAATTGCTTCAAACATCTAAATTATTAAGATAAAAATTAATTTTTTAGTTAATATAAACTGAACATCTAATTTGGCATCAAGTTCTGCATCAGACATGACCACATATTCGTCTTCTTTTTGTCCAAGTTTTTTGATCATTTGCTGTCTTGTCGTCCAATATTGCTGTTGTAGCTTGCCAAGTGGGGTTTGGTCAGAGTGCTCTGAAAATTTATCATAGCCAAGAGATTTTTTATATCTTTAGTTAAAATAAGTCAAAAAAATTGTTCAAATTTTAAGCCAAAAGTTTCTTACGACATGTTGAATCCTGCTACACCTTTAAGGGCCTTTTTTGAGTGTGTGCTTTTTTACTTGAATAAAATTTTTAAATAAATGATTAAATATTATTAAATTGTAATATTTTATTCTAATTGAAAATATTCTCTCGATATTTCAAATAAGCTAAAAATTTTTAATAGATAAATAAAGGCACTGTTTTTTGTCTTTAGTGACTAACTAAAAGGAAATAATGCATTTTTTGTAACAAAAAAATCAAGCTCAATTTTAATTTTTATAACTGCAAATAATTTTTAACATTGATTTGTTTTTTTTTATATATGAGAAATTTGAATCATTTTAATCTAAATCAGTTTTCTTAATTTATTTAGAATTATGCATCCATATTAAATTAATCAATGTCATTAATATTGAAGCTATATTAATTCAAATGAGAAATATCATTTTTAAATTCGGTGAAATTAATTTAGATTTAATTAAATAGATTAAAAGTTTGAATTTAATAAAAGTAAAAATTAACAATTTGTATGATGTATGCATGTATTGACAATGAGGAAAAAAAAGAAAAACATATAATGTTAAAATATTGTGTCATTTTGTGGAAAGTGTTAGGATTTGTTAAGAAAAGAAAAGTTTTTTTAAATTTAAAATGGATTCCTAGAAAAAGTATTTAAAAAAGCACAAAAGCACACAAAAAATTTTAAAAAAAGAAGCTTATTGTGTGTATAGCTGGATGTTTTATTTTAACATTCAACCAAATTATTTTCTAATTTAAAAATAATCGAAAAAACTTTAGATTTTTTTTTGTTTAATAGTTCTGGTTTGTTACTTTCTCCATTATTTGTTATTTTGACTATTGATAGTTTTTATGTATGTATTAAAATAAAAAAATATTTATATTTTTTCAGCCAAAATCAAATTTTTCAGTCCAGTTGATGACATATTCTAAAGATATTAGTCAACCTTTAAGTAAATTTTTTTACAATTAAATATCTATTTGGTAAACTTGAACATTTTGAGTAAAAAAATTAAAAGAAAGTTATGATAATTTAGTAATGGCATATTAATTTTCTTCAACTAAAATTTCTGATTTTATCATTGATTTCGAAATTTTAAATAACAAACCCTGAACAAGTTAGCAGTTTTTTTTTTCAAATTAGGAAATTTAAATAAGCGATAAAGAACCCATCATAGAAAAAAAATAAAATACCGTAAAACCTTGTAAACTTTACTGGGCTATTATTAAGCAGAATTACACACTATAACCCCGGGGTAGTTTCCAAGGTTTTACGGTACTTTTTATTTTCAGACTATTTAGTGATTCAATCAGAAATTTTGATGAAAAAACGAAAATATTTTAAAATTTTTACATATATTATTTCTGTCTAGCATTCTATTATTAATTTTCTTATCGATATTTTAATTTAGAATAACTGAAAAGAAAATAGATTAGATTATTTTTTATTTTAATTTGCTGTTCCTAGTTTGGTTTAAATTGAAAAACGCTTTGAGTCATGATTTAAAACGTGGGCTTTATCAAGATTCAAACTTTAAAAAATCTTAAGCTTTTCAATAAATTATTGCAGATGTTTGCCAATTGTTTTAAATTGCAATTTAAAAATAATAAAATTCAAAATAGCAAAATTTGTTGACAATAGTTTAAAAATTATAGAGTTTTAAAATTTAAAATTTAATTTGAAAAAGAAATTTATAATTAAAAAAATTTAGATTTAAAAAAAATCTTAATTTTAATTCCAAGTTAAGTTCCGAATTTTAAAGTTTTTTTTTGGGAAAATATTTATTTGAATATTTTTAGAATATTCTTGGACAAAAATGTTGAATAAATATTAATTTTGTTTGTATAACCTTAGTTTTTATTTAGTTTGTCTAATATTTTATTCAACTAAACTCATTTTTATGATTGATTTGCTGTAATGATCTTACCTGCAGCCACCTTTCTGGATTAAATTTGAACTCAGGTTTTTGATCCGAGAAAGTACGGATTCATAACTGTTTAAAGAATTCTAGCCTTCACTCTGGAATTAAATTGAATAAAAATGAAGGCTAAATGATTAATTTTTAATTTGTTTCTAGAAAATTCAATCACTAAAGTCTTATTTTTGTTTGGATAAAAAAATGATAAACTGAATTTTTTTATTTTTTATAAATTTCTAATAATTCTAATAAATTTAAATTTATTTTAGCTCCTCTAGAAATTTTTGATAAGTAAAAATTATTAATTATAACATGCTCATCTAATTCTCTAGTGTCTTACAGCAACAATGACAGTCATAAAACAAAGTTTTAATTTGTTTTTAAATAAAAATTATAATCATGTAAATGCTTAGTTTTGTTTCAAGAGAAAATAAATTTCCAGAAAAAAATACTCATTGTGTTAATCTATTAAATAATTTTGAAAAAAATAAATATACTAAAAATAAATATAATAAATCAAAGCTTTATCGGCACATTGTAGATGCTTCAATTTTGAATTATTTTTTTTTCATCTAAAAAATAAATATTCGTTTTTGGTAATCAGCCTTTTTTCTTTTTATGTTATGTACTTTTTCTATACAGAAGAAGTGAAGATTATCAATGTCAATAAAATAAATGAAATATAAAATATAGAATAGTTAATTTTAACAATGGATACCAGGTTAATACATGTTATAAGAATGGCCGGAGACAAACCATTGGAATCAGTATTTTTTGAACACCTAAAGGGAGAATAAATGAAAAAGATCAAACAATTTGAAACAGTTGAAAAAGAGTCAAAAACAATTGAACTTTTTGGTGGTTTAACTAAACAGATTGGAATCGAAAGTTTTTTCAAGTGATTTTATAATGATTCGTCAAGGTCTTTTTTTAAATAATAATTTTTTTAAATTTTCCTTCATCAAGCTCTTGTTTGATTAATTTTGAAAAAATAAATTAAAAAATTGATAATAAAAGTTAGAATAAAACGGCAAAATGAAATTTCATACAAAATTTTTAATCCAAAGACTAAAATATTATATTTAAATCGCTAATAGATGATACAGCAATTGTTTCACTTTGTTTCATCTGCAATACAAATTTTTGAGCATTAAAACAAAATTTATAAAATTTTCTATTTTTTATATCGGCAATTTAGTATGAAATTTCACAATGCCGAATAAACTAAAAATAAAAAATATGAAAACAGAATATCGGAAATGGATTCTTTGCTATAAACATTGAAAATCAATTAAATAGTAAATCAAAAGACTAAAAGAGCCACATATGCTGCTCTAATTTTCATTACGTCAGTCTGATTGGGCTTGAAATATTTTTTTTATTTGAAACCGTTAGTCAAAACAATTAAGTTTCACACCTTGAAAAAGAAAAATATTAGATAAGATATCACCTAACGAGAGATAAACTAACTAATTAACTTTTCACTAATCTTATTAAAATACTTGAAATTTTCCAATGACCATTAGCTCATAACCAATAAAGCATTTAAAATAAACAAATTTTCTTATCAATTCAAAAAAATAAAATGAAAAACACTACTTGTGGATGTAACTCGAATTGTAATGGTCAAAATTTTTGCACAACTAGATTCAACTGTTTTAGTCGAAAGTACCATGAACAAAATGAAAATGAAACTATAATATATGGTTGCATTGATAAAGTAAAATTTCAATTATTTTTTTAAATTTAATTAAAATTAAATAAATAAATTTAAGTGTGATTCAAATGATTTAAATTCTGAACTAAAATGCTGCAAAGACTATGACTTTTGTAATTTGAATTTAAATATGGTTGAAAATAAAATAATTCATCAAGATAAAATGATCATCTCATTCATATTGACATGTATCATTTTGTTTTTATTTGTCTTAATTTCACTCTTTATCACAATGTAAGTTATAAATAATATAAATTTTTTTTAAATCAATTTATTTAGTAAAAAAATTAAAAAATTGCGTCATCAACATAAATTTAAAAATGAGCTAAAGAAATTTCGTAAACAGATGCAAATTCAAGCAAATGTTGTATCAAGTTCTGAAACAAACATGGAAATAACAACAACCGGAGTTGGTCAAGATGAGCTCGTTCAACGAACCATATCCAAAGACATACATATTGACTATGATAATGGACCTATCGGAAAAGGACGGTTTGGTACAGTATGGAAAGCAAAATGGAATGGAGACGACATAGCTGTGAAAGTTTTTTTTTCAATGCACGAGTTTTCTTGGTCTAGAGAAACAGATATTTTTCAAACAAATCTGTTCAATCATGAAAATATACTTCGGTATATTACATCAGATATAATGGGTCTTGGATGCACAGTCAACATGATTATTCTAACCGAGTACCATTCATTTGGTTCTCTATATGACTATTTACAAAAAAATACATTGAATATGAAAATTTTGCTTAAATTTTTATATTCCATTTCGAATGGTTTAAATCACTTGCATTTGGAAATATTCAGCACTAATTACAAGCCTTGTGTAATACATCGAGATTTGAAGACCAAAAATATTCTTGTTAAAGATAATTTAGAGTGCTGTATTGCAGATTTTGGCCTAGCGGTTAAATTTGATAGCCAAGCAAATAAAATTTACGGACTAGAAGATTTTAGTCTGCAACAAGGCAGCGTAAGGTATATGTCACCAGAATGTTTGAACGAAACTTTGAACTTTAGATCAAAAGAGTGTTTGAAAAAGTCAGATATATATTCTTTCAGTCTTGTAATTTGGGAGTGTATTAGTAGATTGAAGATAAATAATATTGAACCTGATGAACACCGACCACCTTTTTATGAATATATTACCGGTGATCCTGAAATTGAGATCATGAAAAATTTGATCTGTTCTCAAATGATCAGACCAAAGATAGCATTTTTGGATTTTTTTTCAGATCAAGTATTGATGAATTAATAATTAAATTCAAATTTTTCTAATTTTTTTTTTAATTTTAGTATTTGGAAAAAGTTGTCAATGTAATGAAAGAATGTTGGTCAAACAATCCGGCCGAAAGATTATCTGCTCTCTATCTAAAAAAAAATTTTAAAAAATTTCTATTTAATCAATGACTAAATTATGATTTTAATTAAATAAAAATTGGTCCATTTTTCACATTGTCTTTTATTAGAATTTTTAATTAATTTTTGTAATATATTAAAATTAATCTTTTATTCTAAAAATTTGATTTTTTTGCAATCAAAATAAATATCACAAAATTTGAATGATTGAAACTCAGCTTAGAAATTTTGTGTTACTTATTTATTCTTTCACTAGAAAATTTTAAAGTTGTTAGAAAAAGTTTAACAAATAGCATCTAAACTAATCAATATTGTTGATGGATTAGAATATCAAATGCGGTTAAAAGAATTGATAAATGAGAGCTCATTAAATTGATAATTGATTAGGCATTTAAAGATAATTCATGAACATGAAACACTAAAATTGGTTAATGGAATAAAACACTGGAATGAATTATGCTGGTAACAATATGATCAGAGATACTGTCTTTAGGCTATGTGAACATAATGCAAGATGTTAAGGTATATATATGTTTGTAAGAAATCAAATAGTGCCAATATAGAATGAGATATCATATGTTATTGTTATAACATTTGAGTGTGAACAACTTTAGACGAATAGATGAATGGTCACAGCAAAGCTAATTTATTTAATTATTCAGTTTTAACTTCTATTCCAACTGGATAATAAAATTGCGAGAAAGGAAAGATAAGATTAAGAAAAATCAGATCAACCACTTCCAAAGCGAAATTTTTGTAATATGTTGACATAACAAAACAATATTTTTTTCATGTGTCACATACAAGCACTTTTCAATTAACTTTTTTTTTTAATTGTTTGAAAAAAAAATAAAAATATCGTTTCAACATATTTTTCATTGTGTATTGCAGAAAAAAAGCTATATTTGAGCAT
>PJRA01000048.1:1035177-1083474 GCA_016987375.1 Brachionus koreanus
TTTCAGAAAATTAAAAACACTCTCTCAAATTATTTGGTAAATAAAAATAAAATTTTTCATTTAAATATAAATGATAAAAATTAAAAATATTCTAAAATCTAGAAAATAAATAGAAAATAAAAGCACTTGGCTATAGCATTCGCCTAGCCTGTTTGCAGACCATAAGCAATATTATAAAAGAGTAAATTTTTAATAATTATTTTTAAATAAGCTGATTGATTTTGATTTTCATTCTTCACCTTCATATATTACATAGAATCACAAACATAGTTCTAAATAGACCGGCACATCTTGTACATGTCTCAATATTGACACACAAGAACCAACGAGGAAGCAAATATTTACAGTGGTAAAGGCTTTAAAAAACAAAAACTTCAAGTGTTGTCAAATTTCGGAAGAAATGTTGAAGGTGGATCTAGGAACCTCAGTAGATATGTTATACAACCTGTTCAGAAAAATTGATTGATTTATCGTACACTATTTAAAAAAAATAAAAAATAAACAATCTGAATTATCCTGGTCTTCCAATTTTTTAACACTAGAAGCACCAAACGAGTCATTTTGACTTTGAAAAATTTTTAAATCCTCATATCTTTTGAATGGATTTTTCAAATAAATATATCTTTTTTGAATTATGAATATTTTACAATTTTCTCTAAAAAATGATATTAATCATTATATAAAATTATTATGGTTTTTTATAAAATATTTTTGAATTAAAAAAACATGAAAAAATACTTGGTGCTTTTAGAGTTTAATAAATCAAACTTAAACTTTGGTTGATTATTTTTTTTAATTAAATCAAATAATTAGAATTTTAAGCTTAGAAATAAAATGTAATAAATATGTTATCTCTAGACAAGTAGAATGCCTTTTTAATTCCAAGCAATAAAGTATTAGAAATTTCGATATAGCCTTATCTTACTAATCAAATAATTTTGTTAAATTATTAATAGTTCGTATTTATTTATGGCCTTTTAGGATCTTTTAAAATTATCGCCAAACAATTTTTGATATGCCAAAAGAATTCTTAATTAAGAAAAATCACTTAAAATAGATTTGTTTTTGTTTTTTTTTCAAATAGATTTAAGGTTTTAGTCAAAGAATAAAATAATCTAGGATTTATTTATAAAAATGTTACTAAAAATTTTGGAATAAATTTAAAATAAAAATCTTCTGCGACATATGTACCAATTTTAATAGTCACTTTTCTATTTGAAAAATACCTAAATATTATCAATTCTTTACTAAGTATGATTAAGAAGATGTTGAGAGAAAGAGAAAGTTAAAACAAGTATTCAACGATTACTCATACAATATATAGAATTTCATAATCTAAAGTTAGTTTTTTTTTATAACCATCTATTACTTGTTAGATATCAAGATTTTCTTTTTCTCTTTAAAATTTTTAAAATTTAACTTAAACGCGTTCAATCATTTATCTTAAGTTAAATATTTGTTAGAAAAATTGACGATTTTCTCAATTCAAAATTCTTATTCTAACACGTAGTCAATTTATAGATTAAAAAAAATGAGCTCGTACGGCAAGTGTATTAAATACTCTTTAATTATCATTAACTCTGCAATTTGTGTCAGTGGTCTGGTTATGTTGATAGCTGGTGCTGTCACTCAAACCAAAATAAATAACCAAAAAATGGCCACTACGGTCGGTGGCTATTCGTTGCAAGCTGGTAAATTATTTTAAAAAAAAACATTTTATTTCAAGTTAATTTATATTTTTCAGGTTCTATTTTGTGTATAATATTTGGTATTTTTGTTTTCTTATTGGGAATTTTGGGAGCCTTCTCAACAATCAAAGGTCGCCAAGGCTTGCTTAATCTATACTCTGGTATAATGTCATTAATATTTTTGATTCAGTTTATTACTGGAGCAGTAGCTCTTGGAGTCAAAAATAGCTCCAATTTCGACAGCTATGTTGATAAAGTTTTCGCTCATCAGATCAGATTTAATTCGTCTCATCCGAATGAGAGAGATTTTTATCAAATTTATTTCAAATGTTGTGGCTGGAATGGTGTTGGAGACTATGCTTGGCCCAATAACACTATTATTGCAGTAGAAAGTTGTTGCATTGAGAAAAACTGTAATGTTTCACAAATAAATGAATTGTATCCAAGTCCTTGTATTTCAAAATTAATCGGAGCATCCAGAAGTATTATAGAAGTGGCTGGAACAATTCTTTTGGTTTTTGCATTCTTTAATTTGACCAGCATTGTTTTGTCTATTCTTTTATCCAGACAAATCAAAGCTGGATACCAATATCAGTAATTTTTTTTTCAGTTGAATTACTCTTTAAATTTTAGTTTTAAATAAATTTTTTTGTCTCATAAGTAAAAGCTTTTTTTTGCTTTAATTTGATAAATTGGTTTAAAACAGTTCAAGATTTAAGATAAAATAAATTAAATAGAATATGAAAAAAATCTATGATTATTAATTTAAAATTTTGATAAAATTATTGATTATTTTTTTGTACCAAACATTTTTTTCGTGAATTTTTAATTAAAAATATTTTTCAAAAATTAAATTAGCTCTCCTGAGTGATGATTTTTTTTAAGAAAAATTTACTATCTTCATAATTCATTAAAAATTCTTTTAAATATTTTAAAAAGATTTTTTAAAATTAGTCAAATGATTTTTTTGGTGATATTTGATCATTAATAGTTTAAGACTCTAATTTTATAAACAATGTTTTTCTTAAATGTTTCCTTTCAAATCACGCCTTTAACCGTACCTTTTATAGTAACTAAAAGATTATTTAATAAGGATTAAAATAATAAATAGATTTAATTTCGAAGTTTTCATAGAGTCAAAAATGATCTTTCTTGGGTTTTTATCGCTATAACTTTATGGTTGATGAATGTATCCGAATCAAATTTTGTTTTTCTGATCTAGATAAAATGTTTATATAATATTGATTCATAAAGGAAAAAGTAAAAAGATTTAAAATTTTGATTTAAATTTAACAATGTTTTTCTTTTTCAAAAAAATAATTGATTTTATTAATTTTTACAAAAATTTCAATTATAAACATTGAAAATTTTATTTAAACAAGAGATTTAAAAAAAAAGGAATATTAAAAAATTTTGATCCAAGTTACTTTGTATTGTTCTTTTTACAAATAAAAAGACTATTTAATTATTATTAATTTTAAAAAATTTTTCTAGCAATCTTCTTGACTCTCTCTCTTTATTTGTATTAAACTAAAATCTTGCAGATTTTATTATCGCTCTTGCTGACTTTCTATATTTGAAATTTTATTTTAAAATAGAAATAAAGGTTATTTTAATAAATTAATTTTTAATTTTGGTTTTTAAAATTAATTCTGACTACATTTACGATTAACAAATGGAAACTTATTGACCAATTTTTAAACTTATTGGCCAAAATTTTTATGCTTTGTTTTAATCTTCCGCGCTCTTTTTAAAATTAGTACTTCACTGCAATCTACAAATAGTCAGGTGAGTCCATTAACGATTCGGTCTTAAACATGAATGTTTATTGAATTATTGAAAAACAGTTTTTAAAAATCTCTCGATCAAACGTGGAGTTAAATCAATTTTTGAAGAATAATATTCAGAAATAGATTTACCAATTTAAATGTCCAATATTACAAATTTCTTATATATTATTTTAATTTTAATTAAATTTTTTTGATTAATTTTTTAAATATTTCAAGCTTTTGCAAAAAAAGTTCATTAATTGATTAATTCTTAATTATCACTATTTCGTTATTTTAATTTAAAAATATTATGGATAGCTTTGTTCAAAAAAAAAAGATTTTTCGATTTTGATGTTATACCAATGTTTATTTATCAAATAAATGAAGTGTTAATCAGTTAGCTATGATAAGGACACAAGCCTTTAGATTAATTTTGATATTAATTTGAAAAATATTTAATATTTTTTTCTTAAATTCATAAAATATTAAAAAATAAAATTTAGAAAAAGCAGAATTTTTAATAAAAATTGTAAATTTAATTGAAAAAAGTCTTCAAAAAATCTAATTGAATGGGTAAAATCATCAATTTTTTTGAATAGGTTATTAAAATTTTAATTGAAAGAGATTGTGTTCAGTTTGTTCAAGCAACGAGTCTAGCAGTACTTATATTTACTATATTTATTTACTAATTAAACACATTAGTAGATCTAGTGCACACACTAAAATGTATGGGATCTATTCTTGCTAAATCTTCTTAAAAAATCCACTGTAAATCGCATCAATTAAAACTAAAAAAGACAAGATTAAAAAATTAATTTTATCGAAAATTAATTTATATAATTTTTAATTAAAGTCACTAAAGTGAAAAAAAAAATTTTAAGCTCGATTTAGAAGAATTTATTTCATTTATTTTTTTAATGACTTCAGCCTATTTTAAAAGACATTTGGCTGAGAAAGAAAGGTCTAAGATCCAATTCCAAACCATCAGTGAATGATTTAGTGAATGTAGGTATTTTACTTTTAAGTGTGGGTACCTAATTCCTAACGGTTTTTAATTTGTTTAATTCACCAAAATGGTTAAATATATTTTTATTTTTGAATTTTTCTGACTTTTTTAATCAATAAAAACTGTTTTTCGATAAAAAAAAAATGTAAAAAAACATATTGTCTATTAGTAAGAGTTTAAAATGCAAATCTTTTTCGTAAATAACCCTCTAGCTTAAGGGACTGTCACCCATTAATAAATGTCAATCAAATCAAAACGATTTATTATTTAAAAAAAAACTCTCAATTTGATAGTGGCTTTTATAACAGAGTGTTTTCCAATAAAGGATGATTTTTTGACCAAAAAAAATCAATTATTAAAGAATAAAATTTATTAAAGTTTGATTCATCAAACTAGCCATATTCTCTAGTCCTAAATTTAAATATTTTTTCCGATTTAGTAAAAAATATTTTAACAATATTTGAGGTTTAAGATAGTCAAAAAATGGTATTTTGATCTTTTTTTTTCAACGAATAGGATAGGGCACAAAATTACATGAAATATTTGTTAGTTTGCTTTTTTTTTATTGAAACCGTGATGACCAGCTTAGGAATGATTAAAAATTAATGATTCAGTTGAACTTGAATGGATTAGCATTTGTACAAAAAAATATGAACAAAGCCTAGGTGAATTATGTTGTTTATTTGATAGACATGATCAACCATTTACCTAGTTGTATTTAGATTGAAATCGATAGTTTTGAAAACAAGAATCGAAAACAAAGGTCATATATTAGCAATTACGGCCAATTTGTTCTTATTATTTATGTGTTTATGTGCATTTGTAGAGATTTTTTGTTGGTATTTTATGCTTATATCAATAAAGGTAAAAAATCAATAATTAAAATTAAGAAGCAAAAATTTAGATGTCTCTTTTTTTTTAAAGGGGAAAATAAATGTTCTAAATATTAAAAAAAGTCTACTCGTTAATTTTTGTTTCAAAAATATCATTTTTTTTTAGTAAGGAATTTTTTTGGCTTCAATAAAACCTAATTGCTTCGCATAAGTACTGACCGATTTAAATTGTGGATTAGAATCTAAAAAAAACTGAAATTTCACGACTTCATTCTAAAATCCACTTATAAAAAAAATAAGTTTTCATCAAATATTTTTTCAAGGCTTTAGAATCAACTAGTGCAGTCGCTTTAGAGAATCATTCTTTCCAGGTACTTAAAAATTCTTTTAAATCAAATTCCGAGAAGTTACAGATATTTAAATTCAAAATTATTTACTAGTTAAAATTTACAGTGACTTCTTTTCGGAAAAATTTTGTTTTACATCCAGTAAGACAAATAAAAATGCATCGCAATATTTTAGCAAACCTTTTTTTTTAATTTTAAAATAAATTCGTTAATTTTCTGCTCAAATATTTTAAAAAAAATGGAATAAAATTAAAATCTAGGCCAAGAGATTGCGTATTTAGGAGGGTATGGTGTACAAAATTTTGAAATAAAAAAAAATTGGCCAAATTTTGTAAATATTTTTTCCAAAATTGAATCGAGCAGTAAATTAAACAACTTGAGTTTTTTATTATATAAAAACTTTTATTTTTAATTTTTTTGGGTATAAATTTTTTTTCTAAATTTTTCATTCATTTTTTATTTTTCAGCTTGTGAATAAAATTGAATTTGTTAAAATATTCATCCAAGCATTTTAATTTAAAAAAAGACAAGACTAAGTGAAGCACAAGAAAAAGTGTCGCTGGCATAGCCATTGTGTAAGCCAGGCAATAATTATTTAGCAAAAAATAATTAAAACCAAAATTGGCTTTGTGTGCTTGGATACTTGGGTGAATAATCTAAAAGTGTATAATTACAAAAGCCTTAAAAAGGCAGACACGTTGTTTAAAAAAAAACACTTGAAAATTTTCTAAAGCGTTTGGCAAAGAAATTCATAAAGGTAATTTAAATATTTAACCTGATTTAAGAATAAAATTTAGTTTTAAATTTAAAGGTAATTGTTGCTCGTTTCTTTAAAGTGATTCATTTAACTAGTTTATTATTTTTTTCTAGTTTCCATAACAAATTGCACAATTAATAAATGCAATTATTGTAAGATTTAATCACTTATGGCCCGAGCTTAGAAACAACAGTGGTATCTAGTTCTAATTTAGGATAATCTTATTTTCGAATAAGTAATCCCTTTAAAAATCTTGTCTAGTTTTGTCCAACTCGGTGGTTTTTGATCTAAAGGTTAACAATTTCTTTTCAAAAAGCAAATTTGATAAATCTTGACTTTTAATTTTTTTTTTGAATATTATTCAAATTGAATTATTTTTTTTTAACAAAGCCTTGATTTAAAATGGGTTTTTATAAGCTTTTTTGTTCGGTAAAAAAGAAACATAATTTTTTGTTTTAGCATAGACTCAATATAAATTTTGAAGTTGTCTTGAAAAATAAAAATTTAAAGACCTACCTCACATCACAGTTTTACTTTTCTCGTTTTTTTTTTCTTTCAAATACTAGCTATCTAATATTTAAACAGTTCTTAAAAGAAATTTTAGTTTTTCGGATTTTTTAAAAAAATTAACAATTAAAAAAAATTAAATTAATGCTAAAAAATCTGGAATTTTGAATCAAAAATATGTTAGGAAATTTTTCCATTTTATTTTAAAAAATATAAATTATTTTCTTTTATTAATTCAAATTTTTATTATGAAATTAACTTAAAATTTGAGCAAAATATTTTATTTTTTCTATTTTTTTTTTAAATTTAAAAAACATATAGAATAAGCATCTTTAAAATTTTATTAAACTAAATCATCTATGGCTTCTTTTCAAATTTCGATATAACTATCTTTTATTCAAGATAAAATTAATTACTCGCTCAAGATCAGTTGTTTTTTTTTAAGTTTTTATTTTGTAGAGTAGCAATAAAAATAGATGTAAAAGGCACAAAAAGTGGTTTTCAAACCAACTGTTTCTATTCTTTCACTTTTTTTTTTGTGTTAAATAGTCACAAAGATTATAAATTTTAGTTTAGTTTATTGAATAAATATAAATGGCATAGTAGATGACATACACCGCTGTTTAGAGTATTATATCAGTGAATTACTGCACATATATAATCTTTTTTTTTTAAATTGAATTAAATGAATAAGAAAAATAAATTGAATTAAAAAATGAGGGTTTTTAAGTCGAATGTATTGTAATGGTATTTTGGACTGTTTGACATCTTATTATGTGTCTTTTGATTCCTATTTTTGCCTCGATTATTTTGTTGAAAGTTGGCCATTTGTTTTTATTTTGGCTAATTTTACTCCTATTTTCTCTAGTGCGGTATTAGGTCTAATTATAATTTCTAAATATACTTAAAAAATTTTGGAAATAAAAAGGCTTATTAAAAGTGGCTCTTTACTTTCATTACTTAAGGACTTTTTATTTTTTCAAGACTAAGAAACTAATGAAAATTTGTTGCTGGTCCTATTTTTTTTAATAATGTACTAGAGCAATTTTATTGAAAAAAAAAATGAAAAATAGTTTTTTTTGGTATAAAAATTTTGATTTTTAATGATTTATGGTTTAATTAGAAATTTGGATAGCTGATTGATTGAACGACTTTAGCAATTAATTAGAAAAGTCTAAGAAAAAAAAGCACTGGGCTTTTGTTTTACAGACTTAAACGGTCAATAATCTTGAAGAATAATAAACCAGCTCAATTAAAGCAAGATCAAATAAATTAGAAAAATTCTAATGGATCAAATTTAGTCTTAACTTAATAATGTTAAAAATTTGAATTTAAATTGTTTTTTGTATCAAATGTCAGATACGTTTCATGTTACTTTTAATGAGGCTTTTAGTAAACACAATTTAGAAAACAAAACTTTAATTAAATTTGTATCAATAAAATTTCCTTAATAGATTTTCTGGTCGGCTAGAGATGAACGATTGTGAAAAATCAGTAAGAGTTAAATTAGTTTTTTTTTTCTAAATTGAACGAAACTATCTTTATTAAAAAAAATTTAATTATTTTTTTTTCTGACCATTTTAATTAAATTTTTTTTTTATTTTCTAATCAAAAATATCCAAGATTTCAATTTGAATCCATTATTCGGCCTGAACACAAACAGTAACTATAACAAAAATCTAAATAAATTATAATATTTTTTTGCAATCAAGCAAGCAACTAACAAAAAAAATCAATTTTTTTTCCACTCATTCTTGAAATAAATTTCAAATGATGAATTTTTTTAACGACCTTCTTGGGCGTTTAATTTGACGCAAAAAAATTTACACCCAGTTCTTAATAAGAACAAATATTTACTCGGATTTTTTATTCTTTCTTTTTTTTTCATTTTTTAGATTTAAAATGTTTAGCCTAGATCACAAATATTGAGATTTTTAGCCCCATTGATCGAAAGATACACCTTTTAATATTTTATCTGTGTAAATAGTTGGACATTGAATAAAAATGCTTATAAATGATAAATCAATACTAATGAATAGCAAAAAATTATCGCAATCATCGAACAATGTGGCAAATCCAGTGGTGATCATACCTAATCAGTCGAATCTACTAATCGATGACTTGTTGAACAACAATAGCTTGCTGGATAATGGTAACAAAATTGAGCAGGAAATGAGCGAGATAAAATACATGAAAGGCTATGTTAACGTGCTAAGAGAAAGGTTCACGCGCAAGTCGCTCGGCACCGACGCCGAGTCTTATCAGGATAGACAGAAGGGCCGTGTTCTGGCCAGTTCTAATTCCGAGGGCTATAGACGCAGATCGGTGTCACCCTTCGTCTCTACTACGTCTCAGTTAAATCATTCAAACCCTGGAAAGTTAGCGTCCAAAGAAAACAAGCAGTTTGCTTCGCAAGACGACTTGCGTAGCCCCAGAGCTCAGGGCCAAAAGTTTGTCAGCAAAAATTTGTCTCATTCCAATCTGTTAGACGACAATCAGTCCGTAATTAAATGCACTTATTTAAATGAAATCAATCAAGACGAACTACCTAAACCGAATTTTGTCTCTTCGGTCAAAAATTTGTTCGAAAAACAAATCAAAAATGAAAATCTCGCTCATTTTGCTAATCATCAAAATGAAAAAAAGGAAAAAAATAGTCCTAATAAACAGTTATTAATAGTCTCTAATCAGCAAGCGGAGAGTTTGGTCGAAAAACTCAAGCAAAATGGAGCTGTTGTCTACCAGCATGATACCAGTTCACCAAACAATCAACGTAAGTTGAAGTTTTCTATATTTTTTTATCTAAGCTGTTATCTTTGATTGTCTACAAATTTTTGAATATTCTAAATTTAAAAAATAAGTGTTTTTTTTTTGTTTAATTTTTCAAGGATGGATATTCGATAAATACAGCTCTATGATTTAAATTTAAGTGTCATGATTTGCATTTAAATGCTAATTGATCATTAACAATCTTTGTTTAAAAGCGAAATTAAAAAATTTCTTTTACTATACAATTTTAAAAAGAATAAAAAAACCATTTTGGCCTTTGTATTTTAAATAATGTTAATTGTTTTATTTTATCTTGGATTATTTAAATTAATAAAGATTTGTTTTTTCATAAATTCTGACTACATAAACTCTTGCTAAAAATTAAATTATCTTTTTTATTTCGAAACCCAACTATTTTCAATATACCCGAGTTAAGACATTTTTTTTTTCAAATCATTAATAACAAAAAATTTTTTTTTAATTTTTGATTAATTAAATATTTAAAATTTTTTTAAGAAGTAAATTTATCAATTTTTGAAATATCTTTGTTAGAAATGTTTTTTTTTCAAAAATGAATTCTAAGATTAAATCTTAATATAGGTATAAATGACTAAAAGCACATTTTTAGTATTAAATAGCAACGTAACACTTTTTTGCTTTTAAATTATTTAAAAAAACCTTAAATCTCTATTAATATTTGATCTTAAATTTTTGGGTCTTTTAATCAAATTTTTTGTTTTTAATAAAAAATTTATTGTAAAATATATTTACAAATATTAAAAAAGATATTTAAAAAATAATCCATGTTTTTAGATCATGATTTTTAAAATGGTTTGGATAAAAAAATTTCTATAGAAAAAAATATTAGCATTTTTTCTACTTCTCAAATTAGTTTCATATGCTTATGCTGATCAATTGGTTTGAGTGACCACTCACTTGAATCAAAAGTCAATTTACTATTGACAATTTGGGTTCTTCAATTTCACTCATCTCTCTGCTTAGATTGACTGACATTTTTTACATTCATTGATATCTTTTTCAATTATATTTTCAAGATTTAAAAATTTGATGCTTCGAAATTAACTTGTCAATGGAAAATTTGACTATATCATGGACCGCTTTTTTTTCTGAAATAATTTTTTCTTTTCGATTTCTTTCAGTTGTTTCTTAGATTTTGGTTATCAATAAATTTAAATATTTTATTTTGGGAATTCATTTTATTGTGGTTGATATTATTTAAAATAAATTTTTTTTATTATTAAAATATGATAAAAATTTCCTAAAATTTTGAATAAATAAATTTTGAGAGTAAAATTTGTGATCGTGGAATTGACAAGACCCAATTTTTTTATTAAAATAAAATGACTTGTGTGTATTCAACTATTTTTGTTTAATAAAACTGTCAAATTTTTTATTTAAAATTAAGTGCCATAAATTTTATTAATGATTCTTTCGAAAAAAGCAAGATTGTGTAGCTTTTTAATAAAAAAAAAACTAGAATTTATTTAATTTAATTTCAAAATTAATTATAATTCAAATAAATTATCAAGTTTTTTACGGTTATTTAAATAAAATAATTTAAAAAAAAGGTATCGGTATGGGTTTTTACGGAAAAATTAAGAGTACAATTTATGTATCAGATTTTGATAGTTTTAACTGACTGTATAGTTACAAATAAATTTTGACTAATAAATGACTACCTCTATGACTCTTTATTAATTCGAATTATTAGATTAGTATTCAGGTACGATTAGATTAATTGTATTTTTTAGACATATGTTTTATATACTGCCTAGTTTCACGAGTTAGCTTTTAACATAAATTTTAAAAAAGAAAAATTTTATTTAATTGAAATAAATAGGTCATATAGATCTTTAATCAAATTTTCTACTTTGTCTTTGGTTCACTCAGTTTTATTCGTATTAAAAAAATTCGATGAAAATAAAAGAAAATTTTCTTTTAATATTCTATTTGATAGATTTTAAATTAGAAGAGATAAGATATTTGTGATGATTAAAAAGAAAAGTGAAGAAAAGAGTTTGTTTTTTGTTTGAATTTATTTTTGATTCAATAGCATCAAAAATAATTAACTATTTTAAACTAAATTTTTGTTTAGTTTAGTTTATTGAATAAATTTAAATGACATAGTAGATGACATATTTTTCGACAAATATGGTCGATTCATTTTTTAGAGCTTAGAAATCTTAAGACTTTGTAAAAATGTGAATAAAAGTTGGTTGCATTTTAAAAAAAAATCTATCAATTTTTCAAAACTAAGATTTTTCAATGCTATGTATGTTCGTTCTTTAATCAAACGCTGCATTTATAAGTACTGAGCTCCCAAATGTCACGGTTTATTTCAAAAATATGAATTGAGTAAACATATGCAATAAATTCATCAAAACAATCACAAAATTCTGATTCACATTTCTACTTCATTATTAAGATGAAATGTAAAACTTGTTTCCAATTCTGGTAACTCGTTTATCAAGTCTTTGCCAGTTGTACGCATGCGTCCAATCTTTTATTTTTTGAAATAGTTGGTTTTAAATCAAACTCTTAATAATTTGATTTTATTTTTTTCAAACAACTGGTTATAACTAAGTCATTGAATGACAATCTTGGAGAATAATTTTTGAATACACTATACGCGATTTAAATTTTGCTAAATTTGCAGAGTTTTACTATAATTTTCTCAATAAAGCAACTATAAATAAAAATTTTTGATTTTTTTTTAACATATTATAAAAATCCAAAATTCATCCAATTAAAAAAAATTACTTTTTTGGCTAAAAAAGCTAAAATTTTTTTGTTAAAAATGAATGTTATAAATTTAAAAAAAAATAAGAAAAATTTGAGCCTTTTCATTCATTTTTTCTTTTGTTTAGTAAAATGAAACAAGCTTTATAAACATGTCCGTATTTTTTAAAAAATATTTTACATAGTTATTTTAGTTCAATCAATTTTGTCAACACAATTATATTGTTTTATTTTCTTAAAATTTTTAAGGTCAAAATTAAAAAGTAAATTTAAATTTTTTAAAATATATTGTTGAAACAACTTCAAGTTTTGATTTAAATTTTTACGTTGTAAAGCAACAATTTTTAAAGCTGTTTCTATAGTTTTTTAAATGGACTAGTGTAAATTAAAGTTTTGTTTGAAAAAAAAAGGATTAATAAATTAGCAATTAAATAGAAAACCTTGGTTAGGTGCTTAACAAAAATTGTTAGGTAACTTGGTTATTTACAATAGCATGGGTATTACATAAAATTAGAGGACTTAAACGCGAATCATAAATCCTATGTTTACACGACTTTAAAGGCATTTGCGACTTTTGATCATTTTTGCTACCTAGTGTTTTCAAATATTTAATCATTGTCCAACAAAAAAAAAGAAAAAAGAATAATAATTTTTTCCCTCTTAAAGAGACAATTTGTGATACAGAGTTTGCTCAAACAGAACTAAAAGCTTCAGAGAGCTCAGAATCGGCCAAAAAAGACTGCAAACCAGCCAAAACCCATTCAAAAAAGCATTTGTCAAACGCCACTAATTTAAATCTAAGTCCAAGCGCGCATCCGCCCAGCAACGGACTCGACAAAGAAAACAAGAGTTTAAATTCAATAAGTGAAGATTCTGGCTCAGTACTCTCGTTCAAAGAACGCAAAGAGCTTTTCTCAAAAAAGCAACAAACTTCCAATTCAGTTAATCACAATTACCACTCGTCCTCGCATCAAGTAGTCAACAGTAAACGCTTCAAAACCGAATATTCCTACTCGACTCCAATCGAACAAGAGCCCAAGTGCAACAGTATTTCGAATGATATAACAAACGCCAATTCAAACAACAATAACAGTGTGTCGCCAGTCGAATCGGCACAGAATGATTCGGATCGATTAGAAACATTTACAGCGGACAAAATTCTCGAACAACAAAAACAAAAGCTTAAATCAAAATCAAGTGTCAAAATGAAAACCTATTACGGTGGCCAAGAAGTCAAAGATTTAAAGTCTCTAAATCTTTGCTTTGTGACGCCCAGTCAAAATGACAAGCCGATGCAAATAAATCCAGTACATCAGCCCACTCGTGTAGTGCAAGCACAGTCGTCTCCGGCAGCCAATTGCTCTTCTCTAGAATATTTTAAATTTGAATTTATTGGTGCCGGTGTCAAATTGGACAAGTCTATTCTAATTGTAAATAATCAGAGCACGCACATACAACTTAAGAGCAAGAAAAATGCCTCTTTAAAAGTTAATTTTACCGAAGAGCCACAAACGTATGAATATCCGTCATTTGAGTATGTGCTTAAAGAAATGGGCTTCGATCCGCTTGCCGAAGAGGACGACGAATCGAACAATCAGACAGAAACAGAAAGTCAGTCGTCCTCAACGTCTAGTTTGAGCCAATTTTTGCCCGGTAGATTTAGCTTTGATGATGATCCAGGTATTGAAGTAGACAACGTTAGTGATGTGCTATCAACTAATATTTTTGATAGTAATCCGACTAATTTTACCAAATTGAGCTCTGGTTTTAACAACTTTAAGCCGTCGTGGCACAGAAACTATGAACTGGGCTCAATGGAACATCTGAATTTAAAATCGGACGGAGGACGAAATTCGGTCGAGACCAGCAGCAGTGAGTCGTTGACTAATGACATTTTGCCTTCCAAGGACGATGAACTTAAAAAATGGAGCTCGGACATGGACTCGAATATTTTATTTTAATTAATTTGTTAGCTTGTGGTTGTGCTAGTTTACAATGTACGAAAGACCCAGTCGGTCTCAAAGAAAATTCAATTTATTTTCTCTCTATTTTCTTTTTTTAAATTTTATAATTTAATAATATTATTTATAATTTTTTTTTCTTTTTTTAATTTAAAATGTAAAGTAAATTTATTTAAATACAATAATAATTTGATATTTTGGCACTTTAATTTATTTGCTCATTTTTTTTAGAATAAAAATTAAAGAAAATTTTTTTTTTAACAGTGGTGATTTGATATAAGGACCTATGGTAAATTTACGTAAATTTGTGTAAATTAACGTAAAAAATGGTAAATTAACTAAAGAGGCATGCAGGAACCTTCAGAGTTTTCGCCCAGGTCGATGCCATAAAAGTTATCTTTAGAAAATTTGCACACTTCTTCCGTTTATGCTAAAAATTAATTATTCAAAAAATCTAAAAATAACTTTTATGGCATCATATATTTTTGAGGACAGGAAGTTAAATAAATTATTTTAAAAAATTAACATTAAGATTTAAACAAATTTTATTCAAAAAAATTAGGAATTTGGAAAAATTTTTTTTGAAAAATAAAAAATTATAGAAAACTATTTTTTTGTAGACTGAGGATTATTTTCTATTTCCGAATTAATCGATGAAGACCTTTTCATTGATTCATTCGAAGTTGAAACTTCTTCTTCTTGATCCGATTCATTAGTGATAGGTATTAAAAAATTCTTTATTTTTAAACCTGGTCTTGGTATTTTGGCAAAATGAAAATAATTTTACATTTTTATATTTTCATATTTTTAGATTTTTTATGCAATTTTTCAGAAAATTAAAAAAACTCTCTAAAATTATTTGGTAAACAAAAATAAAATTAAAAAATTTCTAAAATATTGCACAAAAAAATCTAAAAATATGAAAATGTAAAAATGTAAAATTATTTTCATTTTGCCTGGTATTTTTGATAAATTGTACCTTCCATTACTCATAAAATATATGACAGATGCAACGTGACTACAACATCCGAGGGTTCTTTTTCCGGTCTTATAACTACAGACCCATGTAATGTCATCAACGTTTGGCGAATTCCGTTTGTATCTGACGAATATTTTATATCTCAGTTGGTTTGAGTGTCTCGACTGCATCTTACAAAATATAATCTTTGCATCTTCATCATTAGTCAAATTATTGCATACCAATATTTCATAATCTTCATTTGAGTCGAAGTGTTCAAACTAATAATGATTGTTCTAGTTGGTAATAGCCGAAAGTGATTTTTTTTCTAATCATCTCAATATCGAATTTTGGAAAGCCGTCTATTTCATAATTATGAATCTTTGGAAATGAATTTTGACTACTTGACAACCTTAAATCTAAATATTTTTCCAAAAAATTTTTTAATTTAAGCTTACTTTTCATAGCCTGGGCGATTTCTTTAACATTTCCTTTGTCGGATATTCTTTCACAGAAAAAAACGTTAATAAGCGCTGATGCTATTCGATAATCATCAGTAATATGTGAAAGCATCGTGTTCTGTGTTTCTTTTAAAGCTCTAAACTGTTGCTTAAAAATTCCGTTAATCATTTCAACCTCACAACGGCATTTAGTTACCAATCGAGTTTCATTGGCTTCACTCCATGTCAATTGCTTATTACCATCTTTAATGACTAAAAAAACTAATTAAATATTGATTTATTAAAAATAAAATATTCTTACAAGTTAGAATTTTGCAATTCAAACTGTAAATTGACCTTAATCTAGCTATACAATCTTTGAATCCGCGGTCAAAAATTGCTAGGTCACCTTTCTTTAGTAGTTCTCTTAAATCTAAATCTTTTTCCATTACACTCTCCATTATTGAAGCATCATTATCAACGGCAGCATAATTTCCATATACATCAATTATTTTGCCATTTGTTGCTGTAATTACGAACGGTTTAACCAAAGGTCGCTTTTTGTGACCGCTATACATTTTTCGTTGAACCATATTGTTTGAACTTTTCTGCCAATAACAATACGTACCATCAGCAATTATAGCAAATTGATTATCATTCAAATCGAATAACGATTTTACCATTTCAGTGTTTTGACTGAGCCATTCATCTCTTGAAAAACGTTTTTGTCGTTTTGAAGATATTGAGGAACGAAATCTTTTAACATAGCATTACGAACTTGGGCGCATATGCTACTAACAGTTTGTCTAAATTCAATATCAAATAAATTGGCGATCATGTTTTGATTAAGACCTGTTTTTATCCAAAATAAGTAAATTGCGATCGCCTGCAACTTTGTACTATTTTGGGATATAATTAATGATTTCAAACTATGAAAAATAAAGGAAAGTTCTTCTCTAGTGAAACCGGTTATTTTATAACAAAGCTCTTCGTTTAATGTTGACAATCACCGAATTTTTAAAATAAACTCGACCTTTTTTGTTCACGTTCTTTAAAGCCTTCGATTAGTTCTTGAACTTTTTCGTTTGTAAGACTAATAGTTTCACTAACGACCGGTATTTTATCGATGCGTTCGTCTTTAACATAATAACTTTCGGTTAGATGATCACTACAGGACCTGGCTCCTCTGTTTATTAAAATATCACGCTTCATATAGATATCAATTATTCCTTCAACTGATAATACTGTCATCGGTTTCGAGCAAGTCTTTCTTTTACATATGAAGCAAAAGCTGTGTGAAGCATACCCGCGACTTATATTTAACACTGTTTTCTTCGTATTTTGAATCATATTATAATTAGAATTTTGATCTTCTTGCTCGTTTTGGTCAATTGTTCTGTGTTTCTTTTAAAGCTCTAAACTGTTGCTTAAAAATTCCGTTAATCATTTCAGCCACATAACGGCATTTAGTTACCAATCGAGTTTCATTGGCTTCACTCCATTTTCAACGTCAATTGTTTCAAAATTACACTCGTCATGATCAATAGATTCATTTGTGTAATATTCAATATTTGCCGACGTTGTAGGTTGTACATTTTCGTAAATATCATAATTGTTCTCATCTTGAATTACCGACGATGAGTTGTATTCTTCTATATTCGACCATTCATTTACATTGTTTTGGGTCCATCTTTTGTAAAAAAGCATAAAATGCTTCTTACACATTATATCACCGACAGCAATTTTTTGATTAAAATAAACCGTCAAATTATTTGCCAGCTCGAAAGTTTTTATTTCTTTAAGATTATTTTTTCCAATAATATCTCCTATTCTTTTACATCCTTTGAGAATAGGGCAGAAGCGTTTCCTTAGATTCTCAAGAATTTTTCGAATTTAAAATTTATATTTCAATTTAGGATTGATAAGTTTATAGAATATTTTTTAAAGTTTTGTTTCAAATTTTTATTTCAATTCTTTATAATTTTATGCTTTCGCATAATAAGTTAGACACTCCAAAATATTGGAAGATATTAAAAAATAACTATCCTCGAAAAAAACTAGGAAAAAATGCTTTAAAATGACACCCCTATTTTATTTTTTTGATTTGTCTTCATTTTTAAAATTTTAGGCCAATTTTCTGTGGAGATCCGGCGACGTCCTTTACGTAAAATTGTGTAAATAATAGTTTATTTACCATTTTTGGGTAAATTTATGGCGAAAAAAATGCCAAAAAAATTCAAATTTTGTTGTTTTTCATAAAATTTTGTTAAAAAAATATTATTTTCTTTAGTAAAAATTTTTTTTTTTTAAATTAATTCTTTACCATTTTTACGTAAAAATTAGTAAAAAACAAAAATTTTACTGGTAAATTTTGGTAAAAAATTGTGAAAAACAAAAAAAAAGAAAAATCAATATAATTTTTAATTAAAACTTTTATTTTTTGAAATTTTTTTAATTAAATCAATGTCCTTAACAATCACCATCTTTTTGAATTTCAATTTTAATTACACTTGTAATATATTAATTAGAATGTAAATTAGTTTTTTACTAAAAAAACATGGGTTCGAAGATTTTAAATCTAATGTGGTAATGTGGCTTGCTGAACACAGTAACTGTGGTCTCATCATCAAAAATATAATCTTAAAATCGCAATCTTAATTAAATATTTAATTAAATAGTGTTGATAACTATATCAGGGTTTAGGAATTATTTTACTTTTTTTAAATGGTTAATATATTTCTTGCAATTTTCAAGTGTAAGAGTGTTTTGGAAATCAAAAATATTTTTCAAAACATCATCTTCATTTTTTGAAATTTCATACTTTTTTTATGATGAAATTTTTCATTTCATGCCATATCATCTCCATGGAGTTTAAAACAGATGAATTTGATGAGGATTTTACCTTTTATAACTATGTTAAATAACTTTTAAAAACTAAAATTTTTTTAATATACCCTTTTAATCTTCTTGTTCTGAAGTTGGCTAAATCTAGCCTTAAAAAGCACATAGTTCTTGTATTTATTTGGTGTCTCTTCGTTGAACTCCCTCTAGCTCATATGTCTTTTTCTTAATAAGGGCTTCAAGCACTGACAGCATATTCCAGATGCTATAGAGATTCTATAAGAGAAAATAAGTCTAACCATTGAACATTACAATAATTTAATAGTCTAGCTACAAAGATATTTCAAGGATTTTCTGAATCAGACCCAATACTCTTTTCTTAAAATTTATTTTATGTTTATTTGCTTTAGCAGTAGCATTTTTATTTGGGGAATCTATTTAATTCACATTGTACTTAAATACACAAATCCCTTTTTGACTTACTCAAAGTTTAAAGCAATCTTATAATCAAACTTTGGGTTTTTTTACCAATATGAATTTATCTTTTTTTACCAATGAATTTTCTTTGCATTTGCCAAATTATTTTGTTTTAAAAAAGGCTTTTAAAAGTTTACTTAATTAACTTTTTATTTTTTCAATTGAATTCTTTTATCGTTTTTTGAGCTCATCAAATCCTAGATTTATATCTTTTTAGGGTAAATCATGTTCGATCTTGGATGTTAAATATTTTTTGAAATATTTTCCCTTTCCTTCCTGTTATAATAAAAATTTATTTAAATTTACTTAATTATTTTTAATTTTTTGTAGAAGTTTGCTGATTTTTTTCTTCAACAATAACCGCTGAAGTTGAAGTCTCATTAGTAAATCTTTCATCAGTTGTTTCACTTTGTAGTCCTTTTGCATTTTCAGTTTTACTTGTTTTTCCCTTTAATGGTTAATTTTAGATTTAATTAAAAATTAAAATTAATTAATTTAGATCTTTAAAAAGAGTATTAGATTTTATATTGTTTTGTTTAATCGATTGATAGTTTCAATTGACAACTGAACCCTCCTTTTTTGAAAAAATAATATCACTTAAGGTATTGGACTGTAAGACGACGTATGATATCGAGCTTAGAGAGAAGACTCTTGACATGGTCTTGTACAACCTTTGGGTTGATATTGCTGAGGCAGGCGCGAATTTTGTTTTCGAGTTGCCTAAGATTTTTTGTCTTCTAATCACTATCATAAACTTGTTTTCAAATTCAAATTTCATCAGGCAAAAATATATAATAGCCATCCTCAAAATATTCTTTAATCATTGGTTCAAGTCGTTTCTTAATACACTCTCCAAACTAGACATGTTGTTTGACCGCTAAACCACTATGTACATAATAAAATGCGAAAAATTTTTCAAATAAATATGCAGATGACTGAATTTTTCAAATGACTTTTTTTTATAAGTTTTTAAAATTTTATAATACTCAACTGACCTTTTAAGCGCTTTTGTTTTCTTATTTATCTATAAATATATGAAATTCAGTCTAATTTACAATCAAGTTTTTGCCTTTGAAGATACATATTTACTTGATAAAAATTTTTAATTTTTATTTCATTACAATTCATATGCAAGTCGTGACTTGTACTTTTTAATTTTTTTCTAACAAGTCAAAGTTTCGACATTAAACAAACTATAAATTTTTCAAATTTTTACTTATTTTATTTTATTCATTTATTTTTATCTATTTCCAAACATGAGGGCTGAAAAGAGGGCTATACCGCTCGAAACTGCCCTGGAGTTACTCCAAAATTATTTTTCAAAAAAAAAAAAAGACTCGACATTAATTTTTTATGGCTTTAAAACAAGTCTGATTTGCTATATACATAAAAATGATTAAGAACGTTTACAATATCAACCTCATTTAAGTAAAAATAGTATTTTATCGAAATAGTTATTCAAAAATTGTAACATTCAAAACACCACTCAATCAAAAAATAGTAAAATTTATAATCTATTAAAAATTCATTATTGAATGGTTAAAATTGGGTAAACGAATAGTAAAAAAATGAAAAGATTTTTTTGAATTTTTCATCTACTAAAGTTGACTGTCAGCTTACCTAATCAGATAAATGTTGAAAAAAAAATTTTCTTATTTTCTATGGATAAAAAAAACATTTTTCATTTATCAAAAATTAATTGCTTAGATGTTTTTTTTTTAATATCTTTGATTGAATTAATTATTTATTTTTCAGTAAATAGGTTCGATCATCCTTTTCTGGGAATCTGATTTTTCGTCTTTTTAGAGCAACTTGACTAACCAAGTCATGTAAAATCAAAAATTCGTAAGAAATTTCATTATTTGAGCTAAGTTTTTTAAAAAAAATTTGTTTGATTAATTTAGACTCGATTTTTAAAGAAATTAATTTTCAAACTAAAATTCTTTAATTTTCTATATTAGTTCTTAGAAAAAAAATTAGAGCACCCATTTATTCTTATATCTTTGTGTAAAAATTGACATCTACACAGCTCCTTAGCACTTTGATTGTAAATATGTTTATGAATTATTTAAAAGAAAAAAAATTAAAATTTTTATTTGAAATTATGCCAAGCCAAAATTTTTTTCATTGAAATTCAAAAATCTAAGAAATGTTAAAATTATAACTGACGGTGAGATGAATCGCTATGCCGTCTTGTAAATATTTTAACTTAACGGCATTTTTAAAAGAGCAATATTTTCACTAATATTTTTCAAAATAGAAGATCTTTTTTATTTGATTAGTCGCAAACGTAATTTGAAACTTTGCAACTAATCGATCAAACTGTTTATTTGTTTTAATGATTGAATTAAATGAAGGTTTAATATAAATTTTATATTAAACACGTAAATAATCTGAAACAACAATAAAATGGATAATAAAAAAAATTAGAATGAACTAAGAACAAGCTTAAATTGTATAATAATAGCAGCTGCATATAAACAATTCTGAAATTTTGTGAACTTAAATTAAAAATAAATCTTAATGAATTATTTTCTCAATATTAATTAGATTAAAAAACTGATTAGTTTGCGAAAAGTATAAATTTGTAGTAGAAAAATTTTAAAATGCTCAAAAATATCTGAACATTTCTATAAGTAAAGGAATTCTATTTAGATTTTAAATAAGAGTTAAGCAAAAAATATTTAAAAATTTGATTAAAGCTGAAAAATTAAACTAAAAATAAAATTTAATAGTCTTGATAAAATATTAATAAAAATTCTTCATAATCAATTTAACTGTTTTTTTATCTAAATTTGATTTAAGTTTCTTCCATTAATAATAAGTTCTGTTTTTTAGAGATTTTCTTTGTTTTTTATCAGTAATAAAAAAAGTTGTTTAAATGCAAAAAGATAACTAATTACTTTTTAAATAAAGCATAAAATTGAAGTCATTTGCAGATTTTTAGATAATTGAAAGAAAATTGTTTTTCTAAAGAATTAATTTAAAACTCTTATTAAAATTTAAATTTGTTCAAAGCAGTTTTCATGTCACCAGAGATTTGTTTTTCGATATGATAAAGAATTATTAAATAGTAATACTTATTTTTGATCACGAAAACTTTATTTTAATTATTTAACACAAATAAAAAAATTCAACACAGCACCTGACAAAAAATCTAAGCTTTATTCTCAGCAAAACCAACAAAACTAAACAATTGTGTGGTCGGCCAAATTTTACCGGGCATGTCAATTTTTTATCTAAGGTAAGTGTTTAAATAATCCAACAGCAAGTTTCATCAATTTTTACTGAAATTTTATCAACAAAAATTTAAAATAAAAGATTTATTCAAATAGCCAAAACAATTAAAATGATGTATTTTATGTTTTAAATTTTAACACTAGAAAGCCCGGCTGATTTATCATAAAAATTTCAAATAAAGTTAAAAAAATAAATTAAACATTTTCTTTGAAAATTTATTAATTTTCTAAAAAATTACAATCAAGATTTTTAGTTAATAAATATAATTTTTTAAAATTTTATTTATATGTGTTAAAATCAAAATTTTAAAAAAATCTAAATTTTTATTTTTTTAAGAATGTGAATTATTTAACAACTGATTTAAATTATTATCATTCTTCAGGAATTTGAGTAGTTTTTATTCTAGCACAAAATTGAAGCATTAAATTTTTATGTCAAAAAACTTTCTAATTTTATTCTTTTTTTTTCTTTCTTTTTTCAATTTTTTTTCTACTTTAAATGGCCTTTAAGGCGTTTAATGAAATAAATAACAATAATAAAAATTTGTTTATAGCCTAGTTATTTAACTAAAAATTAAATTTACCTTAGTAGAAAAAAATTGTAAAAAATAGTAAAGTTTATCATTGAACATCTTGTGAAAAATTTTTATTTAAAGAATTTATCATGATGTTTTCATAATTTTTTTAGGATTCAATAATAAAAGTGATTCGTAAAATTTTAATTTAAAAAAAAAAGTTTACAAATATCTATATCTTCGAATTGTATGTCTTTACCAATCTATCAACAAACAATTCGACTTCTGTCATGTTCCATTCTCATTAAAGTTTTATTGTATTTTTTTCTAGATTGAAGAAATTTTGAAATTTCAAATGAATAACCAATTGATCATTTAAAATTAAAGTTGGAGCAAAAATAAAGATTTTTTTATCTAATTAGATTTTTATAAAAATTTTTGAAATTATTAATTTCCATTAGGAACTTTACTGCTTCATAAAAAAAGAAATCAAAATATTTATTATATTAATGGTCAATTAAGAGAAAATTAAACAATTTAAAAAACAGGAATCATCATTATTTTAAGTTATTTACTCAATTTTTTTAAAATAAATAGAATTAATTTTTTGAAAATTGATACTTAAAGCAAATAAATCCAAATTAACATTTGCACGAGCTAATTTAAGCAATGGCTTTTATGACAGAACGAGTCAGATCTATTTAGATTCGATTAACTTAGCTTTAAAAATGAGTATTTTTTAAAACAGATAAATTCTTACGTAAGTTGAATTTAAACGGCCTAAAATGATTAATAACACTGTAATTTTAAGATAATTTACAATTAGATTTTAGCTCAAATTCAATCTTACTAGACCCACTTAAGCAACAAATTTGAATGAATTTAGCTCATGTCTTTTGTTATTGCCATAAATAATGAACAAAAGTATGCTAAAATAATTGAACATTTAGGCTATTAATTCGAGCGTTTTGTTCAGATTAATTTCCTGATATTTTGCTAAAATAATAGAACAAATTGAGCAAAGTTTTTCATGAATCTATTTGATTATGCATTCTCTAGTTGTTTCATTACAAGATTGAAACAACTCTATTCACCAGAGTATTGCAAAAAATTTGATTCTCACCTATCCACTTGCTGCACTTCATATTCTCAGTCAATTAATTTAGTAATCTATCAATTTAAACTAGAAAAAATAATCAATTAGGACAATTATTAAATAAAATTGGTAAATTTCAAATTTCAAAAATTTATTTTGACTTTTCCGCTCAGTCAAAATATGCCTCGGCTTTCTTAATTATTTCATAAAAAAAGAAAAGTGAAATTTCGTGACAACACCAAAAAACAAAACAAATAAAGGTTAACAAAAAATTTAGCAAAAAAAATTTCTAAATTTTCATTAAAATTTTAGATTAATTTAAATGGGTTTTAACTTTATTTTAAAAAAAAAGAATAAATTATTTAAAAAGAACCGGACTATTCATTGAGGAATAATTCATCAAGTTAAACATTGAGGTTGTATTTTTTTTTAAAGATAATAGCTAACATCACAGTTAGAATTAGATGTGCAGATAAAAACAAATAGACTCAGAGGGTTAGGAAAATGTATTTCTGAAAATGAAAATTATCTATTTTCATTTTCCAGAAATACATACAATCATTAAGCGATGCGTTTTTTGCCATCCCCCCGATAATTTGCTTACTCAGAAGATTCATCAAACGTTTAATCAAAAGCGGTACAGAACAAGTTAGAAATTTCTTCACGAGTTTAAACTTATCTAAAAATACACTTGTAGAAACTTATTGATTTGAAATAATTAAAAAAAAAATTGAATTTTTTTTCTAATCTTTGTTTCATCTAAGTCGTTCAGACATAGCTTAATTATTTATTTTTACCTTAATTAATCCCATTATATTTAATTAATGTTAGTTGATTATTATTTTTTGAATCAAAAGAAAAATAGCTTTAAACGTAAAGTTTGAATTTGTTGAGGCAAAGACAATGAATGTTTTCTTTACTTAAGAGCTTTAATTCTTCCATTATGAAACGATAAAAATCTAAAATATTTTCAACAAATAGTCTAAATTGTTTTAACCAAGGTTATCTATGGTTTTTTTTGGTACTTTCTTAATGGTAATTTAATAAAAAAAAAAAGGAGTTGAACCCAAAATTCTAGAGCTGGGCTACGCCATTGAAGTTATACTTCTTTTATTAAAAAATTAAAAAATTTAGTTGCTGGAGAAATAAATACAAAGAGAATACTAGAGAAAAAATCAAATAACTTATTTGAAAAGTCTAATAATTAAAAAGTGCCAAAAACAATCTGCAAGAACCACAGAACTTCCTAAAAGAATCTAAATTTCTTTAATTTTAATCTTAATAAAACAAAACTTTCGATTGAACTCTTCTTTTTTGTTCTTTTCTAATTGTCTATGCATGAGTTTGTTATCTTTTATTTAAATTACTTGATTAGCTATTACATAAACTCTTTTAAAAAAAAACACACACACAAAGTTTAATTTTTTCCTTTTTCCTGTATTTTCCATTTTAAGCGTATTCATTGTAAACAATACCTTTGTAATAAGGAACATGGTGCTTTTTTAAATTTTAATTTAAGATTTTCTTTAAAATCATTTCAAAAGATTTTTTATTCAAAAAATAAAATAGATTTCTTTTTTACATGATGTAAAAGTATGTTTAATTGTAAGACCCTTAATTCTTGAAATCTAAGATTCTTAAATACTGGCGCTATGACAATAAATCTGTTAAAAATTAAATTGTAGAATATGGTCAATGGTTATTACAATGGTTATAAATAATAATGTCGGTCTTTTATCGACTCCATTAGGTCTATTTTTCTTTAACTTATTATTTCTTACTGAAAAAATATCACATTATACAAGTTGTTGTTTTATTTTATTTCATTTGATTCAACAGTTCAAGAAAGAAAGAAATGAAAAATATTAAATGTGAAAAGGAAATAAATTTTGTAAATTTTCTATTCAATTTATGCTAGTCTTTTTTTTTTCTAAATAATTGTTTTATTTTTGTACAGCTAATTTTAAGAGTTAAATATTCACTTAAATAAAGACTTTATTGAGCATAAAAAAAAAACAATTTTTTATTTTTTGAAGGAATTCTCAATAGCTAAGTTTTTTTTTGTTTTATTCAATAAAAATTTTCGTTTTTTTTTATTAATTTTTATTTATTTTTTATAAAAAAACTGTGGAAAAAGGTTAAATAAAATCTTTAAAAAAAACAAGTAAAATAAATGAAGAATTTAATAATTTGGTTTTAAAATTTAATTATCAAAATGCAGTGAAATTTTAACAGATAAAAAGTAATCAAAGCGTTTCTCCTTTTTTTAAGCACTATTTGCATTTAGAAAAGTTTAATTATGTCAATAGATAAACAAAGATTAGACTAATAAGTTTTTGAATATGTTGTATTTTTCTCTAGATTTGCTTTGCCATGGTCTAATGAAAAAACAAATAGTAGTGTATTATTTGACTGGATTTTTGAAAAACTATCTTGATTCTTTAAACCAAAGAAGAATAAAATTAAATAGTTATAGATTTTTTTATTTTATCGAATAAATATTAATTGAAATAGAAAATTCGATTCCTAGTCGTTTAGGGATTTAGAAAAAAATTGAAAAAATTTGATTGATTTTCAAATTTTTAAGAATCCAGCAGAGACTAAACACATTAACAAAAAAAATTTAACTCAAAGCTGTTTACATTAAAAAGCTAGCATTCTTTAGTAAATTAAAGTGTAAATTACATGGAAAACTAAACCAAAAAGTTAAATAACAATAGATTTTAAAGAATTTTTTTTATGGATATATAGCTGATAGGGAAGTAGCTGTTCTTTTGCTTAATATTTCCAATCAAATTTTATTTTAATCAGTAAAGCAAGCTTAACCTGAATTTTTCAATCTGCTAAATTAAATAAACGTAACATGAACCTTGGAATAGATCAAGCATAAGCATTGCAGCTGGGTAATGAATTAAGGGAAATTATAATCTAAGTTTAAGGGTCTTAAAAGAGATTTTATATTTGATTTGTAAATTCTATTTTTTTTAGAATAAGCATGAAAAATTGATGAAATTTTTTTAAGCTATACTAGCCTAAAACAATGAATTTATGCTCCCAATTTAAAAATAATATATTGAATAAATTTAATAAAAGTGATGACTTGGAAAGTCAACAAAACGACTATCTTCTGGCACCTAATTACTTGCAAGAGTACAAAAATGACCTCTTTCAACTGACCAAGGATGCCGAAGACTTGAACAAAGCTGATGACTATTTAATCGGAAATTTAAAGGCGCTTGATTTGCCTCATGAGTGGAAATCGATGCTTAAAGACTTTCAGACTGGCTATGACAATTCCACTTTGCTGCATATTGGTGCCAAGTTTTGTCGAAAAAAATTTTGCGAGGTTTTGCTTAAAGAATACTTTTTTGGTATTTAAATTTTTTTTTAAATTACAAAGTAAAATAAGAATTTTTTTTAAAGATAAAGACATTCTGACCAAGAGTAGACTTACACCCTTGCAGGTTTTGATCAAGTACAATTCTATTCAAAAATGGACTGAAAAATTGATGAATGATGAAATCTATGTAAACAAACGAAATCAGCTATTTGAAACATTTAAGTTATTTATCGACTATGGAGCCAATATTAATCACCAAGATGAGACTGGCTATACTCTATTGCACTATGCAGCGCAGAAAAATAATTTCGAAATAGCGTTTAAGTTGGTGAATTTATCAGGTATTAGCATAACGGTAAGTTTTGTTTTCACTATTTTGCACCTAAAAATATTTTCAATCAAATCAAAAAAAAAATATTTTAATTTAATTCTAGTTAAAGTGTTTTCAAGAAAATCTCTAAGGGTTGGTAAGACTGTAAAAAAAACTTAATTGGAAAATAATTTTGGTCTTTGAAATTGAAATTTCCAAAAATCAATAGTTAGATTAAAATTTTATGCATACAGAATAAATTAATAGTTATTGTTGAGCCTAAGTCTATCAAAATACTGTCGAAAATTAAAAAATACTTCTTTAAGTTAACTTTTAGGGGAAATTCTGAATTAGGTTAATTTTTCTAATAATTTTTTTTCTATTTTGAAATAATAAGAGAAATGAGTTTTTTTTTCTAATTCGTTTAGACTAAAATTCTCTTTGATTGAATAAGATAATGTTGGCATGCATATAGGTAGTTTTAAAGAAAGGATTATCCTAAAGCTGTTCTAATGTTAAATAATAAAAATATCCAAAAACTTATTTTTTTATTCATTAATAGTTTATTATATTGAAACAAATTACTTTTAACACAAAAAGAGAAAATAATGGTCCTTCCAATGCTACCATATCCAAAGCTCTCAGTTTTCCAATATTGTTAAAAAAGATTAATATGAATTAAATTAAAAAATGCAAAAAAAATTGGTTTAAATTTTTTGGGATGACAAAATTAACTAAAGTTGGCGACAAATTTACTTTATTTTATCTGAATATAAAAACTAATTTTATGATATAAAAAAATAATCGACTGACAACCATATTTGGCGAGGCGACTATTTAATAATTTTGTATTGACAAAATAAACTAATTAAAGTGACAAAAATATTTATTAAATAACACAAAAATTTTATACAGATCTCAAAATGGTTTTAATATTTTATAGTTTATATACCGCAAAAAAAATTTAGATTAAGATCAGAATAATGAGAAAAATAAATTAATTAATAATTTTTTTGTTTCACTTTAGTTGTTGATATCTTAGGCCTTTCTTGTTTTTTTGGATAAATCCACATCAACGTCTGTTGCTTCAGCAAAATATTCTCTCTCAACGACTATTGATTTGTGAGGAGACTCTTGTTCGATAGCTGCTTCCTCGAGTTCGGATTCATTATGTGAACTATTCAAATTACTAATTAATTAAATCTTTTATCAGTAATTTTTTTTTTGTAAAACCTTTGGGCTTTCGTCCCTTCAGGGTTATGTTTATTAAAATAAGAGAAATAAAATTTAAAAAAAATAATAAATAAGTTTAATTTTACAAGTAAATTAGATAAATACATAATTTCAGTTTTTAATTTTTGAGAATTTAATTTTAAGTTTTGTGAAATTCTAAATTTGCATAGTTTTACCAGATTGTTAATAATAATGCAACTTTGAATGTTGCACCATGTTGCATTTACAAAACTTCCTTTTGACTTTTAAAAGAAAAGTTATAAGAATTTTCAACATTTTGTTCTGTTCTATTGTACTAAATTTCACAAAACCTTAATTTTACTGATAAAGATTTGTTTAAAAGATATGAGAAAATGATATTAGTTATGGCTCACAATAAATGTCGAAATTATCAATTAGATTAAGATCAGACTTAAGAAACATAGATGTGAAAGGTGAGAGTATACAGAGAGGAGTTTTCTTAGAACCTTCTCTCCTTATACTGCTAGTACATTCTATATATTTCATAATCAACTGATTGTGAGTTATTGCTTTATAAATGTATCTGATATTAATCTCGTACATTCTTATGCATACATCGCTCAAACCTGACTTAGACTTGGCATCAATTATTGATGGATAAGTCCTTTTTATTGGATCAAAATGCAGATCGTTAATTGATCTGATTGCTCTGCTCTGTATAGCTTGAATTTTTGAAATTGAAGCTTTAGAAATTGCTGAAAAAAACAAAGAAAGAATAATCTTTAATCGATTAAATTAAGGATCTAAAAATTCCTATCAGTGTTTTTTTCAGCTTCTATGATTTATGTGAAAGGATCTTTATAATATTCGGTCTCTGCGCACATTTTTCTTTTATCCTTTCTATCTGTTGGTTAATGTTTAATTTTTGATCTAAAATACAGCCTAAAAAATTAACTTCTTTAGCTTGCGGTATTCGTTGATTATTTATAAAAAGATTAAGAGAATTATTGCCTCTACTTTTTCTCGAAAAGACTATGTAGTTACATTTGGGAACTGATATCTTTAGCATCCATTTGTAGAGCCAAGATTCGAATTAACTGAGGTAGATTTGTATCTCTTTATTTATTTTATTACCAACTTTCTTATAAGAGAAAAATTGTAGCCAAATCGTCTGCAAATAGCATTGAATAAGTTTGATTCTGCTTATTATTAGTAGATAGGTCGTTGATGACAATAGTAAATAAAAGAGGACTCAAGACAGCTCCCTGAGGGACGCCAGTCTCGATTGGAAAATTCATGCTTTTCTCTCTCTCAACGTTCACTAAGAAAAATCTTTCCGAAAAAAAATTACTTTACTAGGCCTATTAATTATATTGGGATTCCTATTCTAATTAATTTGTAAATTAATCCAATATGCCAAACTCGGTCAAATGCCTTGGCAATGTCGAAGAACAAACCACAAACTTTTCTTTTCTTATTTAACTGTTCCTTAATCTTTTGGGTCAAGAAAAAAAGATTATCGCTAGTTTTCCTATGATATCTAAAGCTTGCCTGGCAGGTATTTATAAAATTGTTTTTTTCTAACAAAGCGCTTATTCTCCTTCCTATAACCTTCTCGAAAAGCTTCCCTTGACAGCTTGTCAAGCTTATGGGTCGATAATTTGTTGGATCTTGTTTATTATCAGACTTTTTGGGAATCATTAATATTTACTAATTACTAATTTAAATATCACTATAAATTTTGTTTAATTTTTCACATTTGAATAAAATAAAATCTAGTAAGTATAATTTAAAAAGGAAAATGATATGAAAATATTAAAAATAGATAAAACGTAATAAGGAGTAACAGGAAGCATATGTTTAATTATCTGATGACTCAGGAAAAAAGGAAGAAATAGTAAGGTGGCAGTTACATAATGGAGTTGGGTATTCGTTATTCTTGATTCGAAACCGGCTTTTTATTCCTACACCAGTCTGATAACTAATGGAATTGATATGTCTGTGAATTACTTTATATAACTATATTTTTTTTAAAATTGAATTAAATGATTAAATGAATTAAAGAAGACGAAAAAAAACGATAGGGACGGTTTTCTCTGGGATGATATGAATGAGTGATTTTTGTTTCTAGCTCTTCTTCTTAGTCTTCGACAATTTATCTTTCTCTAGGCGTAACCAAATATGGTCTAGAAAGCCGTAATACAAGGTTTTCATTCATGATTTATATTTTGGCGCTAAAAAATTAAATTTTAACGTTCAAGATATTTCAATTTGCTGTTTCTAATTTACAAAAAAAAATAAAATAAGTTTTTAACTAATAAAAGATGATTAAGGAAAGTAGAAAGATCTGGGCTATATGCTGGATGAAGAAGTTTAATTCCTTCCAGCTCTTGTATTTTTGCCATTGTTCTTCTAGTTGTATGATGTCTAGCATTATACTGAAGAAACATACCTAACTTTCAGTTAATCTAAGAAAGATATTAAATTCTGCATACTCACCGTCTGGAACTCAAAGTGTATAACTCCATGAAATATTCATAAATAACACAACACCACTTTTTTATCAAAGCGTCCTCTTTACAAGACTGGCTAAGCTGGTTGAGATAAGTCTAATTATTGATTTATATTATCATAATTTTGAAATTGATCCACTCCTAATCAACAAGTAATTATCGGTATGAAAAACTGTTCATCTAGAGAATTTTTTAAACTAATTTCCTAGAAATTTCAATGCATCGTTGAATATCGAAATCTGTCAAATCATGAGGAACAACTTGACAAAGTCTTTTAGTTTTTTTATCAGAATAAAGTGATGAGATACTGTCAATTATGATGTATAAAAGTTATTTGATAATTGACGAGTACTAAGCTTGGAATTACTCTCAACAGCCGTATTCAGAGCATTATGATAGATAATGGCTTGTCTACCTGACCCTTTCTTCCACTGAATGCTATTATCACCACTATTAAATTTTATTAAACTAATCTTGGGCCCATTTTACTTAAAGCACATTTTCTACTAGACACCAGACTTTTTTTCATGAGTTACTCATGGTGCTTTTAAGCTTTTTTTCCAATAATGACGTAACAAAACCAAAATTTAAAAAAACAAAGAGTTAGACATATCATTTTGAAGACCATTCAATTCTGTTTAGTTTTTAAGACTAAAATAATTACTCATAGTTTTAGAATTAAATGCTAAAATCAAAAGTATGGAGCTTTTTAAAAAATGCAAAATTTTATGACTCAACATTATATTTTATAGTTACTAAAATGCTATATTAAATTTAATTTCCGGTAGCGGAGCGTCAAGTCTAACTTGTTTTACTGAAATTTACTCATATCTTCTTAAGTTCATTAAAAATTTTACCATCAATTTGGCTGATTTAAATTTTTATCAACTGATACATTTTTTAAAAAAAAATTTTGACCTAAATGAAAAAAATTTATTTCAAATTTTTTTTTTTCAAATAAGAAGCTAATGATTTAAATTATTAAAGATTGAAGACAAGAAAAAATTTACACCACTTCATGTAGCATTGAAATTTGACAGCAACGATGTAGCCTTAATGTTGATTGATTATGTACAAGCGGAAAAGCTGTCATGCTACAAAACTCCCAATGCTGTTATGCCTGTGCATTTGGCTTGCAAATCTAAAGAAGAAAAACTTGAAATAATTCGTTGCCTTTTAAACAAGCTTAAAAAAGAGTCAACTCCGGAAAAAAATTATCTAGATTACACTCTACGCAAAGAGGACTCATCCAGACAGCCTTTAGTCTTTATTGCAATAAACAACAATCATTTTAACATAGTAGAAGCATTGTACAAAGAGTTTTATTTAGATCGGGACATAAAAGAGGGTAAACTTGGCAATTTGGCCATTCATGTTGGCGCTAAGAACGGCTCAGTACAAATACTGGACATTTTGGCCAAAAATGATGCAATCTCATTCGGCCAAAACAACAATCTGGACAACGCCTTGCACATTGCTTGCGAAAATAACTCAGTAAAATTTATAAAAGAGTTTATAATTTTTGAAAAAAATCTTCTTAATCGGGTCGAGACTGACCGTAACTATTTTTGTGCATGCATATGCAGCGTAGGCTCGCACACGCCAAGTGTACGTGTGCGCAACAAAAAGCTATTCACACCGCTAATGTCAGCCGTAGTTCATGGCAATCACAAGTGTGTCGAAGAGCTCCTGAATTCGGAGGACATAGAACTGGACACCAAAGATATAGAGGGCAACACATTCTACCATTTGTGCGCACAATTCAACAATTTAGACTCGTTGAAGTATTTTTTGCAAAAATATTTTCACAAAACAAGTGAAGTGCTTTTTTTTCGCAATTGTCAAGACGACTCTGTGCTGCATGTGGCGTGCCGCTACGGCAATTTAGAAGTAATCAAAATGCTTTTACAAAAATTGTATGACACTAACACTCCGCTTGATTCGCTTCTATACGCACAAAACATGAATGGACAAACTTGTTTTCATTTGGCATGCATACGCGGATTTTACAACATAGCCGAGTATTTTCTACGCGACAGAAAGCTTACACAATACTTGGAGCATGTTGACAACAATTCGAATACAAGTCTTCATTTGGCAACCAAGCATGGACACGCCACAATTGTGACTTTGCTGTTGGACTATGGAGCTGATGTAACAGCCAAAAACGAGGACAATCTAACCTCGCTGGACCTCAGTTGCCGACTAGGCTTTTTCGAAATTAGCAAAATAATTATTCACAAATATTCTAAAATGAGCGAGAGTCAAACTGCTTTGCACACCGCGGCCCTTGAAGGCGCTCATGAGGTTGTAAAACTTTTGCTTTTAAAGGGAGCCATTGTAAACAAACTAGACGAGAATAGACAAAATTGTCTCGGATTGGCCATCAGTCGTGGCCAAAGTGAAGTGGTAAAAGTGCTCTTACAGGATCAAAATTGGTCTAAATTAATCAGATTGAACAATTATGAGGACTCAGATGACACAATTAGCATTGTGACCGAATCAGAGGCAATTACTAGAGGAGATGTAAAACAGGTCAAGTATGTGGAAAATCCGGAGCTATTTGCCATGTTTGAGAAAAAAATGTGGGACAATTTTCGCATTGTTCTAAACAGATGCATTGAAGATGACAAAGTAATTGACTTTAGCAAAATAGACATGCCTGTTGAAAATTTAGCCAAACATCCATTGATGCTGATTGCTCGTTCGGGCCAAGAAGACCTGCTCAAACATCGCACTGTCAGCATGTTGCTTAATCTAAAATGGAGATTTATACCACGTTCAGCCTTTTACATAAGCATTTTATTCTATCTTTTTTTTCTAATGTTATTGTCATTGTATTCGCTTGAGTTAGCAAATGCTGGCGCTGAATTTTATCAAAATGAGTTCGCCTACAATTTAACAGATGAAGAAATGGCCCAAGGTTACAATTTAAATGAATTTCAAGAAGAATTGATCTACTATACAGACAATCCTGTTCTGTTTTATTTGCTTATTTTGACTCTGACAGTTTGTGTAGTAAAAGAATTACTCCAATTTATGCTCTTGGACGGATTTGCTTATTTTTTTTATCTACAAAATGTCATTGAATTAGTCACATACTCGCTAGGTTTTATGTCACTCTTTACAAGTAATTTTTCAGCAAAGTCTGCCTATGCTTCCATATCAGTTCTGATGGCGTTCTTAATTTTTCCACTACATGTGCAAAAATTGAGAATATTTGGCGTGTATGTGGTCGCGTTTTGTCGTACATTGATGAATTCGGCAAAATTTTTTCCCATTTTTATAATAATCTATTGCGGTTTTCTGCTCTCGCTCAGAATTCGGTCCAACTTTGGCGTATCTTATTTTGAGTCGACAATATTTTCGCTCATTCGAACCCTAACCATGGTCACTGGTGAGTTGGAAACAGCCAAAATGGGACTTACTGAAGACATTGGTGCATTGCCTAATTATATTATTTATTTTCTCTTCATTGGTCTCATGTGCACTATTTTAATCAACTTGTTTGTGGGTAAGTTTTTTTGTTGTCCATTTTATATTGCGTTTATTTATATTGTTAATTTAAAACACATCAAAAAAAAAGATTAATAGACAGTTTTTTGCCATAAATCAGCTCTAATAAATTGCCTTTTAGAATAAAAGAATTATTCAAAATCTTGACTGTTTCCATCTTTTGACATTAACAAAAAAAAATTATAATACTTTTTGTAATATGGATGCTCATTTTGTCCTTTTAAATAATATTTTTAAATTAGATTTTAGAAGGCTAAAAATTACGGCTCTATGAAATAAAAGCAGAATATAAGATAAACCATATAAGTTAAAATTAGCTTTATTCAAATTAATTTATTAATTTTATATTCAATTTTCTCAAATTAATATAAATTTTTTATTTGTTATCTTAAATTAGAATAAAACTGTCTAAAGTACTCTTCAAATTCGGCAAATTGAAGTTTATGATCAAATTTTCATGATAATGCTCAAAAATTATCTTAATAATAAAATATTTTTAATTAAAATACTAAATGTTAAATCATAGTCAAGTATTTTGCAAAATTTTGCATGCAATAAAATTTTTGAAAAGATTTGCAGACATATAGAAGTTAGTTTAAATTTGTACACTCCTTTAACTTTTAAAACTTTCAAATTTCAATTTAAAAAATTGAAAATTGATAAAAATTTTACTTTGCCAATTTTTTTCAACCATTTGGCTATATGGGCTTTTAACGAATAATCAGACAATGTTAAAATTTTACTAATAATAACACACCTGGTTCCTTTTTTGCAGTTTGTTTGTTCAACCTTAATTTTATCTAAGGAGAAAAAACACAAATGAAATGTAACAGTAAATATTCATTCATCTCTATAAATATAAACGTTGCATTTCAAATAAGTTTTCAATTTTTTTCTAAATTAATAAGAAAATTTTTATATTTTTTGATTTTTCGTTGATTTTTGAGCGAAAATTTTGCAAAAAATTAGAAATAACCAGGCAACAAAATATAAGTTTTTTAAATAGACTCTATTGTAATGGTATTTTTCAGAATTTGATTCAAGATTTACAAAAAACAATGATTTTGGCTCTTTTTTGAATTTCTCCATTCAAAATTTGAATTTTCTATCTTTCATTAATAATTTTTCCTAAGAAGAAATATTTATTTTTTTTTACTGGTAAAATTTTGCAAAATAAAAAAATTTGAAAATTTGTGAAAGTATAATTTATGATATTTTTATTGATTACTATATAAATTTTAATCAAGAGTTTCATCAATCTCCATCTATAATCAATTTTATTTTTTGAAATTCAAAAAAGAGTCAAAATCATTGTTTTTCAAAATTTTGACTTTTTTGCAAAACTGTAATTTTACGTAAATCAATGCTATTTTTTTTATTAATTATCGTGATTTAAACTAAAGAAATTTTACGTCAAAATACGAAATTTATCATAAAATTACAGTTTTTTGCATATTAATAAAATTAATAAAATAGAAAATTAACAAAAAATTAACAAATTACAAAAAATATCGTCAAAACCTCTAAGCAAATCAGTGCTGTATATCGAATATCAATATAAAACAAATCTGAATTTGTTTCCTTATGCCAGTACCTTTTCAATTCGAGTTTTATAAATTTTTTTAAAATATAATGATTTCTCGACTTTCAGAGATTTTGAAGAGACCAAGCTTTGAAATAATTATACCAAGTATCCAAAAATTCTTGAAAATTTTTGCCAAAATTCAAATATGCTTTAAAAAATCTTTTAAATACAAAAAATTTACCACATTATTTTATGATGATGAATAATTTTTATGAACGAAAACACTTTTTAATTTAATTTTTCTGGTGAATTCAATTTTAAACACTCAATTTTAAAAAAAAATGATAATAATTTTTTTATCCTTAAGTGAAAAAATTTGTAGTTGTAGAATCTATTTCAAAAACTGAGCAAACAATTTTTTGAGTTAATTTTCTATTTTATTAATCTTTCATTCTCAGAAAAAGCCATTATTAACATTGATGGCATAAGTCTATAAACTTGTATTTTAAAGATATAATCTAAAAATTAATGAACTTAACTAGGTATTGCTGTTGGCGAAATTAAAACTGTATTGGACGAGGCCGATATTCAGCAGATATCAATGCGAATAATGTTTGTTTTAAAGGTTCAATCAGCATTGCAACCTTTTCGCAGAACCTTTTTGGGGAAACACTTGAACATGACTTTTGAAAGATATGACTCACGCAACGAAAATAATTTACTCAAGATTTTAAGCAACCTTTGGATTAGGCTATCACATTTCTTGTCTTCCAAAGATCCAGAAATAAAGCTCTTGGATCCACAGAAAAGGCTTGAGGACTCGTTTTTGGAAATGTCCAAAAACACATCAGAACAAATTAAATCAATTAAATCGTTGTTTAACAATCAAGTTAGTGATGTTGAATCTAAGCTAAATAATTCCCAAGTAAGAGTAGAAGATGGTATAAACGAAATGGCCAGAAATACAACTTCTTATATGGAAAATTTGATTGAGGAGCTGAATGCAAACTCGAAAAATATGGTAACCAGGTTGGAAAAAGCCGAAGTGAAATTGGATAATTCAATTGGAAAATTAAATATGCGGGTAATGGACGAACTTTCATCGTCAAAAATTTACTTTGATGACAAATTAAATCAAATTGAAAAGAGACTAATTGAAATGTTGAGTAATTCGACAAATGTCTTGAATCAAAAGATAACTAGTCTAGAAACAAAAATAGAGAAATCTTTTGCTAACTTGGAAGAAGCTGTCAAGAAAACAGAGAGCAAATTGCTTGAACAAATGGACGAGTCTACTGAGTATTTAAACAAAGAATTGAAGGAGCTTAAGTTCGAAACTATTGAGGTAACAAAATATGAAACAAACCGAATTCAAACAAATTTACGCAATATGCACGAATCGGTTAATTTTATCGGTACTAAAGTAACTGAACTGGGCACTAGACGATTCTAGAATGTAGATTGTTGAATTAACCAACGACAAAAATAATGATAAATATTGTTCTTTGATTAGAACAGTGAAATTAATATTTTAATTAAAGCAATTTTGTGTTTTTCAGATATTTAATTTTTTTTCAAATAACTTATATTTATAACGGATAAAAATAAAATTTTGAAATTTAATTTTTTATTTTAAAAGTCTATTAATCTCTATTTTATCTAGAAATACAGCCTAAAAAAAAAATTATCCTATTCCCCCTTTTTTTTAATTTGCGCCCTTAAATTATTTTAATTAAATCAATCAGTTTTAATTAACCAAAATTATTGTTCCATTTCAGAAAATTTTATCAAGGTCTAAGCAAACAAAGTTTCGAAAAATTATTATGAAACTTATTTAAAGTAATAGAATTTTTTTGGCAAAAACAAAAGAAAAAAGTCATTAATGTATTTAGGTCCCCCCATTGTTTATAAAAAACTTATTAATTGCTTTGTTGAAGATATGGATTGGATTTAAGTCCAAACAAAGCAGATTGTGTTCTTGTTTAATTGCCAGTTTGCCAGTTATTTTAAGCATCACTTGGAATTAATTTTTATTTGGAGGTATGAAACTTAGTGAACTTGAAAGACAACAAAATCTTCATCATGAATGAACAATTGCAACAGAAAAGATTCACAAGAATCAAATCTGACGTATTGAACAAAATTAGATCAAATTTATCTATAAAATAAGATATTTTTTTATACCAGCTTAAAAAAAAGTAGTTTTCTGATTTGATTTATAAACAATTTAATGAGACATTACAATATTTTTCTATCTAAACTATTGTATAATTTAAAAAAGAAATATATATATATAAATTCTATTGAATTTGATCTGTAAACATCAATTGATCTGTTTGCCAACATTGATATTGTTAAAAATTCCGAACTAGTTGACCAGATTAACTTCATTTTTTCTTAAAAAAAAAACTCAATTTCTTATTCATCATTTAAAGAAAAATCTTAATCAGATTTAGTAAAATTTGGTACAAATAGAATTATTATTTTTATTATTATTATTATTAATTCAAGCATTCAAATAGAATAAAAATTTAAGCTAAAAAAGCGTTTAAATTTTTTTCTAAAGGCTTTTGATTAGTTCTGTAAGTGCATCAAAGTGTAAAATTCTTAGTTAAACCAAAAGTCAAATTTTCAGATTTTTGCGAGATAATTGATAATAGTGCAACTTTGAACTACTTTGCAACATATTGTATTTAAAGGGCTTTAAAGATTCTGAAAGGTGATATTATTTTTCAGTTAGATAATAACAATTTTTAATAATAATTTTTTTTAAATTCATTCTAAACGGAATAATGACACTCATCTCCTTCAGCTGCATCAGCTGATACAAATTTTGTACCACCCAAATTTAGTATTTCCAAAAACTTTGCAATTTAATCTTAATTTTCTAACTATATATCCTGTTATGCACAATAGCAGAGTTTTTGAACAGACTAGATTACGGTCATGATCAAATTTCAAAGAATAAAAGTTAGAAACTGCAACCAAAAATTAAAATTATTTGCCAACAGTGTGATCGATTTATGGAGAAGATTACCGGTTAAGATTGTATACTCTAAAACAGTAAACAAGATAATCTTGAAAGTGCTAAAAAAATATTAGCAATATATTTTCCTTTTCTTCTTGTTTTTTGTGTTTTTTTAAGCTAATTTATAATTTAAATTTAGAGTTGATTAGCTATTTATTAGCTTTTTTATTTAAATAATCACAAATTATAATTTAATTAATTGTAAGGAGCTATCATAAAGCGTATCCTAAATTCCATGTAGTTCGGGAAACCGAAATACATTATAGCTTTCGATTTTTATTATAATTATTATAAAAGTTCAAAACCAAAAATAGAGGGAATTATTTAAATAAATTAAATAAGTTAGTTAACTTAAATTATTGGCTATCATAAAGAAATTTTTTAATCATAGACATTTTATTTTCTTATACAATTGAGGATTTAGAAACCCCAACATTCGTCCAAATGATATTAGCTTTAGTTTTAAACCATCAGTTTTGAATTTTTTAAGATTTTTATAAAAATTTAAAAAAAAAATTTATTTTTTTTTGTTTTTTTTTTAATTTAATAAAATAAATTTAATTTTTATTTTGAGTTGGGAATATTCTGTATGTATAGGTGAATTTATGCTTTCAACAATAGTCAATCTTAAAATACTACTAATAATAAATCAAAAAATTTTTTTGAAAATAAAGTAAAAATGGAAAATGAAGAGAAAACTAGTCATGCAATTAATTCAATTTTAGAAAAATAAAAAAGTTGCTTAATTTTAGTTAACAAATTAAGCTAAATTATGACTTATTATATTTTTTTAATCTATTCTCAGTTTTTTTTAATTGAAAATTATAATCAATCATTTGATTTAGGATCATTTAATCACATCTTGATCTTCTAGAGTAAGTACAATTCTTCAAATTTCGAAATATTATTTAAGTCATTATTGTGGTTAAACATTGAGTGAGTCAAAAAATTTTGTTTTTATTAAAATAATAGAGGAAAGAGGGAAAAAAGATTTCTCTCTTCTAACTTTTATTTAAAATGAAAACTTTTTTCTTCTTTTAAAAATAAAAAATAATGTCTTTAAATACTCGACTGAGCCTCCATAGATAGGGGTCGGCTCAGTCGGGTGTTACAGAATAAGGTGATGAGATATTGTCAATTGTGATGTGTAAAAGTTATTTGATAATAGTCAAATATCAAGCCTGGGGTCAAGTCAAATAACAACCGTACGCAGAGTATTCTGAATCTTGTTCAAAATGACTTGTCTATCAGACCATTTCCTCCAATGAAGGCTCGTGTCGCCATTATTAAATTTTTTAAAGTGATCTTCTAACCTCTTTACTTTAAGCATATTTTCTAGACATATTTTACGAGTTACTGCTGTTTCTAGTAAGATTTTTCTCTAATAATGACCTAACAAAACCAAAATTTCAATATTTAAATTGAAATTTTTTATTTTATAAAATTTTATTTAAACTTAAAGAACAAAGGATTAGTAATTTAATTTGATTGCATTCAATTCTATTTATTTTTTAGAATTAAAATCACTTAAAATTTTAGAAATACAACGAAACTAAAATCAAAAATATTCAAATTTTTCAACATAATAAATAAATCACATTCATTTCTAAATGATAATTTTTAATTTTTTTATATTTAATTGTCATCGACAAACTGAAAAAAAAAATTTTAGTAAATTTAAACTATAACTTTTACGAATTCACTTTTGACTAGCTCTAAAAGTTGGCTATTGAAATTTTTTTTTACCATGAATAATTTGTACTTGCATTTTATTTGCATTTATTAATTTCAATTTTAATATTTTGTTCAAAGGTTTTAATTTAGTAAATTTAGAGTCTAATAAATCGTTTTATTAATTTTATTTATGTTTATCAAATTCCTTCAGTCTCTTTTCACAAATAATAGAGTAATAAAAATTTAGTTAACAAAGAATGAATTTAAATTGGGTTTTCTGGACTTGCTTTTAAAATTCTCTTAAATAAAAAAGATTATTTTTTTTAATTATTTTAATCAATCTCTAAAATAAATTGTAAAAAATCACAATACTATTAATTTAAAAAAAGCTACTAAAAAGTATGCAAGTTTCGATTTTGTTATTCTAAAAACCGAAATTTTTATTCTAAGGAAGCTAAAAGGAAATTACTAGGTGAAGAATTATTGAGTTTTTGTTTTAACTTCAAAGGGTTTTTTTTTAATTTAAAAAATCAATAGACTATTTGTTAGATTTAATTATTTTTTCATTATACAAAATTCTCAGTTGTATTTAAGAAAATTAGTTTATCCAAATCATGTGATTTAGAACCAAAATCACATATGCTGTAATCACTAATTGTACTCAAAAACAAATAAGCATTTAGAATGAACATAAACCTAATCTTAATACATAATTAATCGATAGCTCGTGTGTCATTCAATTTATATTTGAAAAACTTTCCTAAATTAAAAAACACAAATAGCTATCATTTATCAAATTTAACGTATCATATTAGATAAACAAGTTGAAGGAAACAACCCTATCAAATTTAAGACTCATTTGCCAATCAATTCATTATTATCAATAATAAGACTTTAGACTGATTTTTTATCTTTGAAATCAATAAATCCAATTGAATTAATAAATACTTCACTTTATTGAAAAAATTAAAAATCCCATTAATCTCTGGGCTATAATCAGATTTTAGAAAAGATTATATCCCAATCGTTCAGCTTTAGCTATTAAGTAGGAATATTATAATTATCAATTTTTCAAAAATTAAATTTTTTTTTTTAAAAAAATTTATTAATTCAATTATTTACAATTCTTAATTTTTGAATAAAAATTGATTTTGTTTCTCAATTATTTTAATTTGCAAATTGTACAGATAATAGACTAATTTAAATAAAAAAAAAATTATTTTTTTTTTTATTATCCCATGTGAAAAGTTTTTTCATACTCAAAGTTGATTTTAAATTTGGTAAAGCTATTCTAAGAAAACTAATCAGAGCATCTTTAAGCTATAAAAACGAAGCGTTCTTGAATCCTAATAGAGTCGTTTAAATAGCTAATTAAGTTCATATGAGCTTTAGAGTGCTTTCCCCTAGATGGCAATAAATTTCTATTATTTAGATCAATAGCTTTAATTTTTAGATTTAATTCTTTTTTTTTATTTAAATGGAAGCTTTAAAAAAAAATATAATAAGACATACAAAGAGTCGAGGCGACATACGCATCAGCAATTCATCGTCCTATTTGTTGATTAACCAGGATAAAAAAAATGAGAGTTATAAAAACGAAATACAGCAATTTATCAAAGACATTGAAGATGCATCTAAATCTGATTCAGAAGTATGGCTCAAGCACAAGAATGCCGGTTTTAGCGAAGACCTTAAGCTAAAATTTCGGGAATTTGTATTCAACCATAACGGATTTTCACTACTACACTTGGCTGCCAAGAATTGTAGGAAAACTTTTTGCCATTTTCTAATCAAAGAAGCCAAAATTGGTACTATTTTTATTTTAAATAGGAAAAAAAAATTTAATTATTATTAGATAAGGATGTTACATGTAGACTTAGATCCACACCGTTGCACACATTAATAAAATCAAACATATTTTCTAAAAGAGATTTTAAAAACGAAAACGATCAAATAATTAAAAAAAAATTATCTGAGGTGAAATAAAAATAACAAGAATTAATAAAATTTTACTAATATTTTTGCTTTAGTTTAGAGAAACATTTGATATTTTGGTACAATGTCAGGCTGATGTAAATTTTTTAGACGAAAGTGGAAGTTCTTGTCTTCATTATGCTGTCGCTAAAGCTAACTATGTGGCTGTTTTGTTTTTGTTAAATACACCAGGAATAAATATAACTGTAATTTTTTAAAATTATAATTTTTGATTTTTAAATGATATTTAAATTTATTTTGACTGAATAAGCTATACAAGGCATTATAATACGCCCCATTGTATCTAATGTAGTGATCCTATGCTCAACAAGGAACTTTTAAGAAAATTTTCTATACTTTAATAAGTTCAAAAGAAATAATAGATTTTCTTTTCTTGTTTTAATAAGACCAAAATAATGTGATAAAACACAAAATTTTTAAAATTTTAACCTATTTCATTCAATTTTTAGGTCGATGGCAGAAAATTCCATGCATTTTTTTATAACAAAATAATAAAAAATTTATTAAAAAAATCATTAAATAGCAAATTGAAGTTTTTAATAATAATAATAATTTTTATTAATTTAATGTAATAATTTGTATCATTCCTATCCAAGCAGATAATAAGAGAGGCGCTCATCTCCTTTTTCAATACCTTTTTAGTCACGGCTCTAATCCAACATAGACGTAGTTGATCTTTAAAATCTCAATATGCTCAAGATTATTTTTGAAAATATCTACTAAAATTTATGTACAATATTTGGGTCTAACATGTTTTGTTACATAAATATTTTTATTTACAGATAATTTTTTATAAATTTTTTTATTTATTAAAAAAAATTTTAGCGTTGTAATTAAACACACTTCAATTTGAAAAGTTTTTATAATTTTCATATTCATATTATCTTAATGTAAGAAAATGAAAACCTTTAATGGGATTTAATACATGATTAGTATTATAATTCTTACTTATTTTAGTGCATTCAGTTGAGAAAATGATAATTTAATGATACGCATAAAGTATTTCAATCTTTTACATAAAATATATTTTTTTGTCCCATTGAAATCAATTATCAGAACTTAAAATAGCGTAGTGCATCGTCATAGAGCCATGGTCTTTAATCTGAGAACTCGGGCTAACACAAATAACCAACTTTTTTTCAATAATTGTTCCTTTAAACCTCAAGTACTAATTGAACCCAGATCTACACCAAAAAATTTTTTAAAGAAAATTTTCTAATTTGTTTATTTAAAATTAAATTATGATTTAAATAAATTAGAAGAAATACAAAAAACAGCTAAAAACTAAACAATTTAATTTTCATCAATTAAGATTCTTTATAAATTAATTCACTATGTTTTGGACGAGTTCAGTGCCGAAAACGAGAGTTTATTTTTAATCAAAAATAGTTCGAAGAAAAACTTTGTAAAAATTAAATTGTTTAGTTTATAGCTGTTTTTTAAAATATATTAACAACTAATTTTTAGAATATAAAGCAGACTTCGAATCAAGATATATCGAATACCCGACACCACTGTGTAATTGCTACCTTATTATTTCTTCTTTATTCCGTAAGCCTTCAAATATATAAACTCATGTATTCTATAATTGTGTTTCATTATATTAATTTTTAGTTTGTATCATTTTTTATTTTAAATATCAATATCATTTTTTATATTATTATAACCAAATAAATAATAAAAAAAAATAGAAAAAGCTTCGGATTCCACGAATCCCATAAGTCCAAATAACTGATATTTAACATGAATATAATTTATGACCAGGCACTACGGTAAATATTTTTCAATTTTTTTCTAAATAAAATCACAAATAAATACTCAAAATTTGAAAAATTTTTGTTTTTCATATTTTATCCTTTAATTTAATAGAATGAATATATTTATTTAAAAAATAATCATTGTGAATTTTGATCAAAAAGAACCAAACAGAATAGATTAAAACAATAAAAAAATTTTCCAGAATTTTGCTATTAGTGCTTAACTAATAATGCTGTAATATGTTGAATCTACAGAACTCTTAATTTTTCTTATTTACTTCTTGTGGAGTATATGGTCAATACTTTCGCTTTTCATTCAAGTCGACCTTTTGCCTTTGTCCCTATTTTTACCCATGTCATTCTCATTTAATTGAGCTCTTTTGGGATTGTTGGCCTCTTAATGCATTGACTCATTTGTTCGGACTTAGTTCTTCTTTATAGTTCCGCCTTGAAACCTATTTCAGGCCAGTGTATTGGGAAAATTCTCCTTAGATATCCAGTGTGAAATGTGTTCAATCATTTTTTTTATTAGACTTATACATTAGTGTTGATTCAGAGTTTAGTTTAGTTTATTAAATAGATATAAATGGCACAATTAATGATATACACCGTTGTTTACAGTACTATGACTGTGAATTACTTTATATATAAATATATTTTTTTAGAATTGAATTAAATGATTAAATAAATGAATATGAAGAAAGAAAACACATAAAAATTTAACTTTAACGTTCAAGATATTTCAATTTGCTGTTTTAAATATTAAAAAAATGATCTACACTATTGTTTAATAGCGTGCGCTATTAAATAAATCGAGAGAGAGGGAGGGAAAGAAAAAATACTTTCTTCTCTACTTCTTTATTAAAAAACTCTCTCAAAAACAAAAATAATGTCTTTAAATACTCGACTGAGCCTCCATAGAGAGGGGTCGGCTCAGTCGGGTGTTACAATTGTATATGATCAGCTTCGTTTTTTTGCTGCAACTGGCTGATTTCCTCATTGATTAAAATCTATCAAAGATACCTTTTGCTTTAGTTAGTCTACTAATGATGTCCTTGTGTATTTATTTACTAATGCATTCGATTTGTGTGTTAACGATGGTTATTTGTGCATCTAACTTGGTGTTTACGCACTTGACTTTCGTTTTGCTCCCATTTATCTCGTGTCATGTTATCTGTATATGCGATTCCTTCCTTATTATTAAAACCAGATCGTCTGCAAATCCTGTTTGTACTCTGACTATATGTCTAAAAATGATCGACAATGTAATGTAGAAAACAACCAACATCTCAAGTGATATACAATGGAGTATAACAACAAGACTTGAAGGCTTGGATTTTGCAGACGTTCTGGTATTAATAACAAGTTAAGAATCGCAAACGCAAATAAAAGTTTATTAATTTCTCAATGTTAAATTAGAAAAATTTTGATTTTAAATTTAATTTTTTAATTTAATTTCAAGATCGAGGACAAGAAAAACTTGACACCATTTCACTTGGCTTGCAAATTTGGTTATGAAGATGAAGCCGAATTACTAATTGAAAAATTGGACAGGGATAAATTGTTTAATCTGTGCATGTTAGATTTGACAAACAGCTTTCCACCATTGCATCTAGCTTGTCGAAACAAAGTGGAAAAATTTAAAATAGTTAAACGAATTTTGGAAAAACTTCGCGATGAAGATTTCAAGCTTCAGCCACAATCAGGAATTCTAAAATCAAACTACATTGATTTAGTATCAAAAAAAGAAGACTCTAATCGGCAAACAATTTTGGAAATTTCCATTGAGAACAATCATTTAAAAATAGTTGAGCTACTTTTAAATTCTTATAACATAGCAAGCAATTATGCCAATACGGTAAATGGTAATTATCCAATTCATCTAGCGGCCAAAAATGGATCGATAGAAATGCTCTCCTTACTAATTAAATACAATTCAAACATAGTCAGAAACAACTTGGCTGATGAGAATCCTCTACATATAGCTGCTTTGTACAATAGATTTAAATTTGTCAGAGAGTATTTATCAACTGAACGACATTTGCTGATCAATAGTGATTTTTGTTGCTTGAAAAATCAGAAAAAAACTTCAATTGATTCAACTCATTTGCCATGTATTTGCAATTGTGATGGAAATTTTGACTTGAGCAATGCTCAACTTTCAATCAAGCAAAGAGACAAAAAGTTCTATACACCATTGATGCGAGCAATCGGCTCTGGTAGTCAACGCGTAGTGGAAGAGCTTATTAATGATAGATATGCTGAGCTTGACTCGAAAGACAAGGATGGTCAGTCTATATTTCATTTGTGTTGCGAATATAACAACATAGAGACTCTAAGATATCTTCTTCAAACAGATTTCATACCACAAGAGATTCTATTTTCCAAAGATAATTTTGATAACACAATCCTTCATACCAGTTGTCGAACCGGAAATTTAGAAGCTATTAAACTAATTGTTAACAAACTCTACGATTCAAATAATTCACTTGAAATGATGCTTTATGCCAAAAATTATCTTGGACACACTTGTTTTCACATTGCATGCATCAAAGGATACTACAATATAGTTGAATATTTTTTGAAAGACAAAAAGCTAATTCAATTTTTAGAACATGTTGATAATAATTTTAACACAAGTCTGCATTTAGCAACCGAAAATGGACATTCGAGTATTGCTAATTTGTTGTTAGATTTTGGCATTGATCCTGGTATGAAAAATGAGGAAAATATAACAGCTTTGGATTTGAGCTGTCGCTTGGGATATTTTGAAATAAGCAAAAATATAATTAACAATTGTTCAGACTTGAATAATAAAGAAAAAATTCAGCACGAATTACCATTGCATACTGCTTGCTATGAGGGTGCATATGAAGTGGTTAAATTATTGCTAATTAAGGGCATGCAAATCGATAGACTAAATGATGAGAACAAAAATTGTCTCGAAATAGCCATTGAACAAGGCCATGTAAGTATATTTGAAACTCTAGAAATCTACTTAAAAAGAATTACCTGAAGAATTAAAAACTCAATTTCTCTGAGCAATTAAAAAAATTCAATAATTTTTTATAGTTTATTTAAAATCATCAAAAAATTTACCCAGTCAACTAAATTTTAAAGGATCTTTAAAGAAATTCTAAAGAAATTTGTAGAGATTTTTTTAGAGATTATCGGACATTTTTTTTTTAAATATATGAAAAAAATTCATTAATTTTTATTTAAGAAGTCTCTAAATTTATTTACAATAAGAATCAATAAACCATATTTGCTTTTAACGCCGCATTTAATGCTCATGAACATAGTTGAGTGCTTCTAAATAATTTAAGCTTCATAGATAGTTAACATGAAAATCATGATCGCAAAATCTATATGAATCTTAAGTTTCAAATTTTTTTTTAATATAAAGATAATGCATATTTAACACTCAAAAACCGGAGGGGTCTTTTGAACCCCTTTTATAACTTCCTTTATTTGTTTTTTAT
>PJRA01000048.1:1083551-1098303 GCA_016987375.1 Brachionus koreanus
AAAATAATTTTATTTTCATTGAAAAAAAGTATTAAAAACGATTTAAATAAAAGGGTCAAAAAAGTCATCCGGTTTTTGAGTGTTAACAATTAAAATATAAAAAAGAAAGCATGATATTTTAAACCAATTTAATTTCTTTTATAATTTTTAATTTTCACGAAAAGCATGCTTGATTCTGAACAACAACATGTTGATTCAAAGTTTTTATGAACACTGGATGTGATCATTAGGATAAAATAAAACTTTTAAGCTATACGAATTAACAGGATCATAGGTAGAGTACAAAATCTTTTTAGAAATTTTTGGCATTTAAAGCAATTATTTAATTATTTAAAAAAAAAAGATTTGAATATTTTAAAAAATGTGTTTTTTTGTTCAACCTAGAGTTGTTCAAAAAAAAGTCTTTTGACTTGACTTAAAATTTTTTTTTAAAAATAAGTCAGTACTAATTACATTTTTATTTAAGTTGAAATTTTAATTTTAAAATTAGATGTCAAAATTAATTAGATTAGATTATTTGATAAATCTAAGGAATTTTCTTCTTTTTATCAAAGTTTCATCTTGTGCAAAACTCATAAAAAAATGTCTTTTTAAAGCTTTTTGACTTGTGTTCTGACTTTTGCACAAGTCTGGTTCAACCTTTTGAGGAATAAAGCCTTTTTTTTCATTTCGTCTCAATATTCTACCCAAGAAATGTCCTAATTGAAATCGATTTTTTGCTAATCTTGAAATAATCAAAATGTCTGATTCACCAAATTCATAATCATTTTTCTTGGTTCATATCTCAACCTGATATTTATTTATTGTTTTATTTTTTCAATGAGCATTTTAAGAGAGATATTTAACAAATGGCAAAAATTTAAGTTTTAGCCTTGAAAATTAAAGTATTTTTTTTTGAAATGATCAACAATCAAATGAAAAATTAAATGAGAAGTTTAAGTAGGAAAAAACTTGAAAATAAAAAAGATGTAATGTATTAGGGATCTAATAGAAAGACTAGTTATAACTATTACTTTATTAAATAAAGAATAAAGCATAAAGCATAAGAATAATAATAAAATTGAGTTGCTTAAATATTGAATCAAGTACGTGACTAGATTTCCAAAAAGTATAAAGATGCAACAATAAATTGCCAAATAAGGTAAAATGAATTTTAATAAGTTATGGTAGATGAATTATTCAAAACATCAACTAATAATATGACATCCCCCTTCTTTAAAATATTAACGTCTCGATAATCACATTATCTCTCTCAATCGTATATCGATTGAATCCAATTCGTCCCCATTGTCTTCAGATCTTGCTTGTATTATACTAATTATTCTCTTATTACTGTTCCGTAAAAAACATTTTATTAGGATGTATAGGCAAAGGCCTACCAAAACACAAGATATTGTTGAATAAAGAAAATATTTAAAATATTTGTTAAAATACTCTAAGATTTTAATCACTCTTGTTTTTAGGTTACCAAAATATTCTTCATAAAATCCTCTTGAATATTTATCTTCTACTGGTCTTAAACTATTTTCATCGACCCTGAAACTCATGACTTCGCTCAGTATTTCCATTTCTTCTAAATTAGACATAAGAATATTTGAATGATGAGTATTTACTAATTTGACTCTCGTTTTAAAAATGTTTATATCTAATATCATTATCAACTAATAATATGACAAAGAATGTACATTGTTAATTCAAATGAAAAAACGGGCCATCCGACAAATTTAAAAAAAACATATTGTTTTAAATTTAAAATTTTGAATAAATAAATGATAACAAGAAATTTTAACAAGATTTAAATTAACAATTTAATAAAATTTAAATTTTTTTAATTTAGAGAGAAGTTATAAGAGTTCTACTGGACGATCCAAATTGGAAAAAACTAATAAGAGAGAATAATTGTGTCGGATACCAAGACGAATTCAATATTGAAGAATATGATGATGCCGATGATCAAATCCACATTATTCACGTTATTAGTCAGTCATCGCATGAATCCAAAAAAGAAACAAAAAATTTTAAATTTGTCGAAAATCCAGAATTGAGTTGTCTTTTTAACAACAAAATGTGGGATATTTTTAGTGTAATTCTAGATAAGTGCGTTGACGAGAAGGAAATAGATTTTAGCAAAATAGACCCTCCAACACGATCAATGAGTAAACACCCGCTGATGCTTATCGCTCGTTCAGGACAAGAAAATTTACTCAAACATGAAACAACCCGAACTCTTCTTCATTTAAAATGGAGAGTTATACCAAGATGTGCATTTTATTTAAATTTAATAATTTATCTCATTTTTATGATTCTATACTCATTTTACTCTGTCGAATTATCAAAATTCGGATATGATCAATTTGTTACTGCCAATTCGACAAATCGGACTATCCACATACAACCTGTTTATAATCTAAGTGCACACGTATATGCTACTTTATTACTTATTCTTTTGTTTCAGATTTTTAAAGAAACTTTTCAAATATTTTTTCTTGACGGACTTAGCTATTTCCTTTCGTTACAAAATCTAATTGAATTATTTACCTATATAGTAGCTGTTTTATCTCTTTTTTCTACAAACTATCAAATGCAGTCATCATATGCCAGTATAGCAGTTTTATTTGCATTTATTGTCTTTCCTTTGTTTACACAAAAATTAAAAATATTTGGTTTATATGTGGTGGCTTTTCGTCGCACATTAGCAAACTCGGCTAAATTTTTTCCAATTTTTTTAATCATTTTTACTGGTTTTATACTATCTTTTCGTATACGATCCAATTTTGATGTGAGCTATTTTAACTCGACCAGCTATTCTCTCATACGAACTTTTACAATGGTGGTTGGTGAGCTTGATACATCCAGAATGGGCCTATACAATGACTCATTGCCAAATTATATCATCTATTTTTTGTTTATTGGTCTAATGTGTACCATTGTTTTGAATTTATTTGTGGGTAATATTTATTTCAAAGTTTTATTTAAATTATTTCATTCATATTCTCTTTCAAATCGTCTATTTGTTTAAGAATTAAGAATTTTAGTTTACAAAAAATATAAATAGGATTTAGACTGCTTTATCAGAAAAATATATAAAAAGTTTTGCTTTAAAAATAAAAAGGTGTCGAAAGGTGTCTTTATTTCGAAAATGATGTTTTTAAAAAAATTAAAAAAGTGTTGATATATTAATTTTTATTGAAAAAATTTACACGCAAAAAAATGTTTTTTAAGTAATTTTTTATTTAACGGCAAAATGAAAATAATTTTACATTTTTACATTTTCATATTTTTAGATTTTTTGTGCAATATTTAAGAAATTTTTTAATTTTATTTTTGTTTACTAAATAATTTGAAGAAGTTTTTTTTAATTTTCTGAAAAATTGTACAAAAAATCTAAACATATGAAAATGTAAAATTATTTTCATTTTGCCTATTTAACCTAGTCAACTAAATTTTGAAGAAATTTTAGTGAGTCTTTAAAGATTTTTATGAAGGCTTTGTACAGAGTTTAAGATAATTCGGCTATTTCCTGAGCCATTTGTCTAGATTATTTTTGAAGTTGTTTATTGATATAGAATTAATGTTATGATGAGGTAAACTATTCAAAACATTAACAAAAAAATTATATTGTTGTATGCAGTTTTTCACTTCTTCCCTAACATTAATTTATTTTGTCTTTTTCAATTGTACTTTCGAAACAGAAAGATTTAGACCATTCTCAAAATTAATAATTTCATGTCCTTAATTATTTTAAATAATTGAATTAAATCATCTATCATGCGCCTAATCTATTAATATATTTCCGAAGTGAAGGAATGATCAATGTTCAACTTTTTGAAACTAGTAGCTATCATACCCAAAATACAAGTTTCACGAGTGTTACAGTATTTTATTTGGTTTCCGGATTTTAAATTATTTTTAACATAAATTCCTAGATCTAATTATTTGTCTTATTTATTAATTAAACGAGTTGAAAGATCATTTAAAAATATTAAAAATAATAGGGGTCCCAAAACTGTTTCCTTTTGAACAGGAAATCATCTATTCAATTGATGAATAAATCTCCAAAACCACGTGCCTTGATTTTGAAAAATAACAGCCTGTGTCAGTCCGTCAGTAACATTTCGATTACGTATTTAACGTAGATTGAAGAGTCTGTGTTGAGAGCTGGCGTGATGAAATCCAATAATGCCCATAGATTTGTTGAACAGGACTTTTTAGTATTTTATTCACGATCCAAATTTTTCTGTCATTTTCTAAAGCTTTTAATCATAATAGAGAATTTTTTTAGTTTTGTAACTTTTATGAACAGATTCCTTCAAAAATAAATGATGATGACCATTGAAAATGAAAAAAGAAAGAGATAGGCAATATTATTGTTGCACGACATTTTTGTTTAAAAAATCAATTAAATAAAAAAAATTTACATTTTACTAAAATTATTTTAATTTTTGGAGCGTGAATATAATTCAGTTAAGACAAAATAGCCACGCTTGACTTAAAGGACTCACCACAACACTTAACTATGCTTTGCTACTCATGAATATTTGTTTCTGGATCAAATTTTGGTCATTCAACTCAATATCTAGTCTAAATGATTAAGATTTTTTTATTTAATTTAAAATTTTGTATTTCATTTAATTTTTTCACAAATGGTTAAGAGAATTTAGAGCATAATGGTTAATTACAATTTAAAAATTTTGGTTTGAAATTAATTCAGTATGCTCTAATACCAAAGCGACTTAATTACATCACAATTAGCATTTGTTTTCCCTATGTTGATTAGTTATCTCGTCAAATTCTTTACTCATCGCAAGTGGACGGTTATATCTGGTTTACTTTTTACAAAAAGTTTGTATCCCTGCTGGAAAAGCCGCAATAAATAAACAGTTAAAAAACTGGGCTTAATGAGAGTAAGAACACAAAAAAAATAAGAAATTATAAATAATTTTATTAAAAAAAACCTTGACTTTAAATTCAACTTTCTTCTATTATTAATATTTCTAAAAGATTACAAAATTTTGCGGTGTTTTTCGAAAATAATAGCAAATTTTAGTTAAAAAAAATCAAAAAAGTTTTAAAAAAATGAGGATTTTTAGGAATAAAATTCTTTGAACCTTTTTAATCATACTAAAATGTATTAATATTTTTATAAAGTTTTGTAATTTTTCAAAAAAAAATATGAAATAGTTTAGAAGCGTTATCTAAAGCATGTGAGCTCACAGCAATAACTTTTTACTTTAAATTAGTGGAATAAACTAGAATCAAAATCAAATAAGTTTTATTTGGTTCATTATTTTTATTTAAAAAAAAAATTAAATTAAAAAAACTTAAATTTTTAATTGAATATTTTTTTTATTTGATCATTAGGAATTGCTGTTGGTGAAATAAAGACTGTTCTTGATGAAGCCGATATTCAACAAACATCTATGCGAATAATGTTTGTGCTAAAGGTTCAGTCAGCCCTAAACATTTTTCGCAATACTTGCCTTGGAAACTGTTTGAGCATGCAGGTGATAAAATACAGCATTAAAGAAGAAAACAAGTTTCTTAGAATTAGGAATCAATTGTGGCGAAATGCAAAAAATTTGCTTTCATCAAACGAGCACACAATAAAGCTATCAGATCCTCAAAAAAGACTCGAAGACTCATTCAACGAAATGTCGCGAATCACTAGTGAACAAATAAAATCGATTCGTTTTGGCTTTTCTAATCAGATAGGAGATTGTGAGTCACGGCTTTCGAATTCACAGCGTAGACTTCAGGACTCACTAATTGAATTATCGAATCGAACTAATCAACAAATAGAAGATCTTAGAAAAGAAACAGCCCAGGCAAATTTGGATTTGAAAAACTCCATTTTCGAAACTCAGGAAGAATTGCGGAATTGGATCGAAAGTGTAAGTCAAAATACAAATTTTGAATTATGTGATGCTAAACAAAGTTTTAATGAACATATGAATGATTCTGAAACAAAAATTTTATCATTGAACAACAAAATACAAGGCATTTTGGTTAGTTTGAGCAAGAAAACCAACTTTCAATTTGAATCAATCAAAGAATATTCGATGAATACAGCTCATCAAATTAAATCAGTTGTGATCAATTCTCAAAAGTTGATTGATGACTCTATCTATAATTTAGAAAGATCAAATAGATGTTTTTTGCAATCAGTCGAAGAAAAATACATTGCTAGAGTTGAAAAACTAGAACAACTTGTTGCCAAACATTTAATTCAACCATCGCAAGAAATTATGATAAATCAGTTGAACAAAAACTTTGATGATACAAAAAGTATTTTAAATATTTTGATCGATGATTTATTTTCTTTAAATAAGAAATTTGATAGTTTTTCAAAAAAATAAAATTTTTTGCTTAAAAAAGAGAATGATGTGTTTAATTTTATTCACAACTATATTTTTATTTTAAAAAAAAACAAAAAATGCTATTTTTTGTCCTATTGAATATTTTAATTAATAAATCAATAAATAAAATTTATTTTTTTAAACATTGGCTAACATTGAAAATCTTCAGTATGTTAAAAAATTATGTATATGAATTTAACTTTTCCCATTAAAATCAATTAATTATAAAGCAAACTTTTGTATATTTAGTATTATGTATTTTATTGAATGCAAAAATCTTCAAAAAAAAATTCATATTTTTAAATGATTTAAAAATTCACTAATTTTTAAGAATAAACCAATGCACCCACCTAATTATTTTAAATTTGAATTAAGTACTGAAAAATATGCAGATTCGTCTCAATAGTCTATCTCAATAGTATCAGACTTTTTTATAAGTCACAGTTTTAAGTCAGAATCACAAAAAAATAGTCAAAGTTTTAGTTTGATTTTTAGCAAAAATTTAATAAATATATGTAAAACTTAGTTGTATCAAAAAATTTTACTTTTTTTGAAACTTTTTTAATTTATCAAATAAAAAGAAATAATTAACTTATCTTCATAATATAAACCATTATGCTCTAAATTATTTTAGCCATCTATGAGCGAGTAGTTCAATTGCTCTCTTGTACCATTTATGACTTTTAGAAAAACATCCAAACTCTTTTAAAAACAAAATTTTTAGAATAAGCATAATATTATCAATTCAATTCGTATTGACACATTATTTTTAAATCAAAATTGAAATAAATTTTATTTTCAAAGAAAACAAGATATAATAAAATAATCAATTACTTTTTGTTCAAAAAAAAATTTAATTTAGTCTATAAAATCTTGTTTTATTTCATCTCTGTTTAAAAAACTACTTCATAGATTGTTTAATCCAATTCAGATAATGACTGACTTTTGTATAAATGCTTGTTTTAAACAAAATTAAATTTTAAATATAAAACTATGAATTCAAATATACCCAGGATGTCTGGCTTCGGCACATTTATAACCATACGACGTAATTCCGGCAATAATAAATTTCTTTTTTCCATTGATCACATCTTGTACATATAATGGCCCTCCAGAATCACCTTGACAAGTATCTTTTCCACCGTTATATTCGCCTTAAAAAAAGTTTTATTTTACAAACTTATTGAAAAGAAAAGACTTTTATCAAATTAACCTGCACAAATTTGCTTTTGCCAGTCTTTTTTTGATAATGGCTCCACAAATCTACAACTTGAACTATCGTAAATAGTCAATTTTACATTCTGTAAAGTTGTTGGCAGTTTCCCATTAAATGCTAGTTTTCCCCAGCCGGCAGCCCATGCATCTATTTCATTCTCTGTAGGATAATCAGATCTTAATGGAAGACAACTTGGTTGTATGAACTTATTATATTCTATTTTGTTCTTTAGTTTTATAATGGCTATATCATTTAATACATTATATTCATCATAATCTGGATGCTAATATATAAAAAGATAACATATATTTCAGATTATTAAGTTAAAATTATTTTTATTTTATTTTTTTTATTTAAAAATTCATATTAAAACAAAATTGAAAATTTTTATTTTGAAACAAAATATAAACTTTTAATTAATCTCGAAACTAAAATTTAATTTTGAAATTAAATAATAACTAACTATCGCGCTATTGTTATTATTGAAAAAAAACTAACTTCTTTAAATAGTTTTTAAATTATTTTGACAAAATAAAAGGTATCTTAACGACTAAATAAAAAAAAATTAGGAGAAAAATCAAAAACTCGACACTTTTTTTTTTAAAGAAAAAAGAATAAAAGATACATTCTAATGTGTCAGAAGGACTAAAGAATAAAATTTAAAAAATGTAGAGTTGTCTAAAAGTCACAAGTCTCAAGACAAATCATGTCAAATTAAATTTTATAATTTTAAGAGAATAAAGTAATAAAAAATTCCAAATAAAGTTAAAAGACTTGTTTTTCGATTTTTATTAATTACTTAATTTCTTGGATATTGTTCAATACCTTTGCAACTAGAATCAAAAAGTCCAGACTTTGACTTTTTAAACAACTCTGAAAAACAGTTTATTGTATTTTTTTAAAACTTAAAATTTAATATATATATGTACAAAATTTGAAGATGGTGTCATTTGAAGACAACATAGAAAAAAATGAATTAAGTATCAATTGTCAAACTAAGGTTCTTGAATTCTTACAATTTTATTTTTAAATTTAACGTTTCCTAGAAAATGAAATTTTAATTAAATAAAATAAAAATTTTAATTTAATTGAAATAAAGTCATCTTACTCTAGAAAAATTAGAAATTTTAGATACTAGAACTTGTGAGCCAGAAAAATTTGATTTAGAATGCATTCCCAAATAGACGGTATACATTGACTCATGTGTTGGAAAGTACAGGTTTGGTTCTATTTTATGTTCTATGTATTTATTATCGTAATTAAATAAAGCATGAGTGACCATGCAATGAGCAGCTGTTAAAATTGTATCTTGATTTAACAGGGTTCCGGCACAGTTTGTTTCATAATCATGGTGGTAAATTTGATTGATAAAATTCACCGAAAATTTGTACTTGAAATTAATCCATACAATTGAAGGCCAACTGTGAGGTTCAGCTTCTTGTCCACCAACTATCTTCAAGTTAGGCTTAAAATCGTGTAATCCACATTCTTCAAAAAAAATTCATAAGTTAGTTAATTATTTTATGCTTTTTTTTAACCTGTACAAAATGGCTCAACATATCCATCGTTACACACTTTATTAGAAGTAGTCTTCAATTCAATCAAATTAGGAGAGGTTGCTTTTTAAAATTTTGAAGTTTTTTGACAATCAAATTTGAGTTTTAATCATTAAAATTTTGAACTTACTGGTTTGATGCATACGGCTGGTTGTTTTGGAAACAGGACTCTCAAGTTTAAAAACAATAACTTTGAAAAATAAAATAACTTTAATACAAAAAAAATCTAGATTATCGAATTTTCATCAATTTTTTGACTTTTTTATTAACTAAATATAAAGCAATTATTTGTTTCATTTAAAAAGGGTGAGGTATAAAAAATATTAAAATAAAATAAACAAATATAACTAATTAATCAGATTTTACTTTAAAAAAATAAAAAAACATAAATTTTTAAAAAGAAATAGAATAATTTAAAAAAAAAATAAACCAAAACTAGACTGGGTCTTAATTCAAGAATTTAAATAGACCTTAAGATATATATTCATTTGACGCAGCCTACAAATGTTCAAATCAAAATATTTGTACTTTTTGCCAAACTAGCTGTACTTATTTGATGAAAGTACTATATATCAAATGTAGTGTTGGGGGCCGGCCAAGAGGCCTCGTGTCCGGCCAGAAAAAAAAAATACCGAGACCGTGGCCTGTCCTGCAAGCGGTCAAATCACGGCCGGTCGATTGAACGGTCAAACGTGGCATGTCTAAATTATTTATAAATAAAAGATTTTTAAAAAATATGTAAAACATTATTATCAAAAATTACCTAAAATAAAATATAAGATAAATAAAAATAAAAATCCTAATGCCCATAAATTTTTTTAAACATCTTGGACCGTGTGGTGGCCGGCCGATCTGCACACGGTCGGCCGTTTAACGGCCTTTCTGTTGGCCGGCCACCACACGGTCGGTCCTTTTAAAGACAGCTCACATACGGCCGGCCAATTTACAGACGGTCTAAAATTCGGCCGTTAAATTCACGGCCATAAAAGGCCGTTTATAGCGACCGGCCAATGGGCCGTTAAAATCCGGCCGTAGGCCGGCCGGCCAAAGTTGACCGTTACCCAACACTAATCAAATGCAAATGTTTTAAATGAATGTCAAATGCGCTTGCTTATAAAAATAAAAATCAATTATCCTGCTAAATTTATTACAAAATATATTCTAAATAAATCCAAGAAAGTTGATAGTAAAAGGCTTGTCCTTATTTACAATAAGATTAATTAGCAAAATTAAAAAAATTTATGTTTTTTAGCTTTATGTTTTTGTTTTTTTTTTTAAATCAAAATCGGAAGGTTTTTTTGGAATTCTTTTCTTCCATAAAAATAAGCATATTTTGCTACAAAAATTAATTAATTTAAATATTTTTTAAATTTTAGATTTCTCATTGAAAAAAAATTTACAAAAATTGTTATATATACTTAATTTAAAAGCAAAGAAGAGATGAAATATCAAGCGCCAAAAAAGTTTTGACTGTTAAAAAAATTATAATTTTTCTGAAAGTAGTTTTCTGAGATATCGGTTATTCACCTTTTAAAAATCCATATGGATACAACAAAAAATTTAAATAGATTTATTAACACCCGGAGGGACTTTTTCGGCGCTTTATGTTGCATCTTTTCTTTGTTTTTAAATTTAGGGTCATCATATCAAATAGTCAAGGAAAAAAATGATTTTAAATATCTTTCGTACAGCCATAGCTCACTTTTCAGCCTACTTGTTTGAAAACTTTTAACTTTTAGTTTTTTGTCTCGATTTGTTTGGCCATTCCGTTTTGATTAAATTAAAAGCTGAATTTATGAGATTTGCAGGTTAGTGTAGTTTACAAATAGCAAATGGTGAAACAAAAAGTATTTTTAAAGCTAAATTAGATAAATGAATTCACATGATTTAAAAATGTATTTCTTTTCATCAATTTTTTACAAGCTAATTTTTTATTTACCAGAAAATTTTTTTAACAAAATGATAACCAAGATAAATTGAGAATGGTGTCACTATAAACCGTTGTTTTGTTCATCAAGACTGATTTTTGAAGAGGCAAGGTAAAACAAATAATCCAAATAATTAAGTTTAATTTATTTGTTTTTCCAGAATATTCTATTGATGAACAATTGTAAAGTTTTCTAGTTTATTTTTTTTAAATTGGTTTTGTGAAAAATTTTTAATAATTCAAAAGATTAGGATTTCTTTATTTGGTCAGCTATTTTAATTTTTGAAATTTGCAAAAATTTTCTTGGGTGATAATTTAATTGCAGAGAAAAATTAGAATTAAATTAAAATAAATTGATTATTGATTTCTTAAAAAAACAGAAAAAATTAAAAATTTTAATTAAGATTAAAAAGATACATCAAAATATATTGCACAATATTATTTTAAATATCAAAAAAGAAAAATTTTGATCAATTTTAATTTCAATTTCACAATATCAAAAACTTGTCTTTAAATTCTCTTAACTTCTTTACTTTATTTTTCTTTTTTTTTAACATCGCCTTAAAGGCGTTCATTGAAATAATAAATAAATAAAGAATTAAAAGTTTTCTGATAAAAATAATTTTGCTGGTGGAAAGAAAAATTACCTGGGAAAAAACGAAACTAACTAAAGAAATATTGGCCTAGTTTAATATTACCCAAAATTAATCAAACAAAATAACCAAATAAATTATCAAACTAAAAGGCATTAATTATATGTATCAGTTTGAATGTAAGTTACATCCAAAAAGAATTATTAATCCTATAGTTTTTCCTATGTCAAAGCTTATATCTGAAATTTTGCAAGATAATCTACCAGCCTCAGTAATTCAATCAAAAACGAAGAATGGTTTCAAAGCTAACTACGACAAACACAAATCGAGCGCTCAAACTCGGTTGTCATAGTGAGGCACACGCTCACTTGCAGGAACTCTCCTTCCTGTTACAACCTATAACTATTATTATTATTATTATTATTATTATAATGTACTATTTTTTTTTAATAAATTTAATTTGTAATAAATTAATGTATCCATTTAAAAAAATGCCAATTTTGAAAAAATTATTTTGAATTTAATTTAAAATCATTTTTAAAAAATCATTAGCTTAAATTCAAAATTGAAAAATATATTTACCTATAGCAGTAGTAGCAATTCCTAAAATAGCTACAATAACAAAAATTATGACACAAATAATAAGAAGTTTTCGGTATTTCAAATTTTTTTTCGAGTCACGAAGCAACTTTGGATTTGAAATGGCTTCTAAATTAATCGGGTTTGAGTTAATCGGTATCTGAGCTGATGGCCCAATTGTTACATCATTCTGGCTAGGAAATTCAATGTTCGACACTGTTTTTGATTGAGACATTACCAGCAATCATAAGAAAGCGGTATTTTCTTGTGATTTTTTGATCAATTTAATAAAAATGTTTAAAATAAATAAAAAAGATTTTTACTTTTACTTTTTTTAAGATTAATAACTTAAATTTATATTTATTATTGAATCTTTTTGCTGCACAAAGGTAGCTTTTATTTATTAATGTGCACGTTTTTCATTTCTAAAATAAAAAACAAAATATTTGTCAAACATTTTGTTTAAATCAATTAAAAAAGAGAAGATAAAGTGAAAGCAGTCCAAAAAAAGATTAAGAAACTGTTTTGAAAAATTTGATACTTTTTCATTTTTAGAAAAATATTTGAATTTCTTTTTTGTTAACATTTAAAAAAATTTAAAGTAAAAAATATTGCTTTAATTTAATTTAAAAAAAATAATTTTAATAAAAAGCTTTAAAAATTTAATTCTCAATTTAAAATTATTTTTAAAGTTTTTTTTTTAAAAGCATTTAAGATAAATATTAGTCTTCTAAAGTGATAAAAAAAACCTAGGAATTTGTGTTTGGTACCACAAAAATAATTATTTTCTAAACTAAATATTAAATTAAATTTGATAATTTGAACTTGATTTGTCTTAAGCTTGACATCATTTTCGGTTTGTAATATTTGATTTTTATGTACAGAAACATTCCATCTGAATATAGGATAATTTCACGACTAAAAATTTAATAAAATAAGGCATGTCTGTTGACGCTGAAATGTAATAAAGATGAGAAAAAAGATGAAAATTTTTGGCTTTTACGATTGATAAACTTAATAATGTTTTCTTTCTTAAATAAACTAGTTATTCTAAATTATGTTTTTTAAAATCTTAATCTTAAAAATAATAATGTAAAATCACGCTTAAAAAATCATTAATTAAATTTCAAAGAAAAAAATATGTTTACCTATAGCTATAGAAGCCAAAACAGCTACTATAACAAAAATTATTACAGAAATAATTAGAATTTTTCGGTTTTTCACTTTTTTTTTAAGTCACGCAATAACTGAGTTGGAAGTGTTCACCAAATTGTTACTTGGTCTTGGACTTTTCTAAAAGCAGTCCAAAATATCTTTTCATTAATAAAAAAATGGCATCTTGTCACACACTTTGAAAAGCAAAGAATCGCATAATTTGGAAAAAAATGTAAAAGTTAAAGGAAAACAGGACGTCCAACAATGGAATAGGAAATTGACACTAATAAATAACTGGAAACAGTTAACAACTTTCCACTAAACAATAATTTCATTTATAATTATGAAAATGTGAAAACATTAAATTAAGTTTTAATTTTTTTCAACAAAATTTCTTGTTAATTTAACTTAAAATAAAAATGATTTTAAAAAAAATGTCGATAATAGTAAAGTAAATTTTTTTTAATGAAAATTTAAAAAGACTAAATATTTCAATTTTTAATAAATTATTTGAACAATTTGATTGATCATTCGTTATTCAATTTATAAGAAGCTCACAAGATCAAGACGAACTCCAGTGTGGCTTAAATCAGCTTATTTAGTGGTCTGAAACATAGAAAATGAGCTTTAACTTTGGGAAGTGTAAGGTATTGCACCTTGGTAATACCAAAGTCCACTGCAACCAAAAGTACTCATTACGAACCAAGAACGAAAACTTTATTCTAGATGAAACTAACACCGAAAGTGAGCTTGGCATCAAAATAAATAGCAAACTGAGTTGGATGTTCTTATCTGCTGGGATGCAAATAAGCTCAAAACCAAACTTAAAGCCACGTAAGACCTTTAATTGAATACGCAGCCCCAGCTTGGAGACCCCACTAGAAACAAGACATAAAAACTGGAGAAAGTGTAAAGAAGAGATACCAAAAGAGTTCGAGAAATAAGAAACAAAAGCTATCAAGAAAGACTCCAGGTTTTACATTTGCCAAGTGTTGAAGAAAGATTCGATCGATTGGACATGATACAATTCTTCAAATTCAACAAGAGCATAAATAGAATCAACTGGTTCTGTTCTATCAGAAGAACCCAAAACAGTGTGGAAGAGGGACCAACTGGCTCTATCCGTGGCACCAAACACAAGTTATATAGGCAATTTGTGAAGAACCAACCGCCAAGAAATACTTTCTTCGCAAATAGAGCCATTCCAGCTTGGAACGAACTACCTGACCAAGTTTAGAACGCGATTACTGTTGAGCAATTCAAAGTCGAGAAGCACAAATGAAAAACAAAACAGGCAACCGACCAGATAACCGGAGATGAACACATCTTCTATAGCTGGTTACCAGCTCGGTCAGCCATTGTTCGTTGCT
>PJRA01000048.1:1109446-1134994 GCA_016987375.1 Brachionus koreanus
TTGATAATAGTGCAACTTTGAATGTTGCACCATTTTGTATTTACAGAACTTGCTTTGACTTTTAAACGAACAGTTATAAGACTTTTTAACTTTTTGTTCTGTTCTATTGTACTAAATTTCACAAAACCAAAGACCTGTGGAATATATATACACAATGAGTTTTTACCCTATACTAATAATATATTAGAAGCTTTGTATAATGGCTTTAGTATTGCAAAAACGCCCGTCGATTTATCATTTATATGATATGTTTAGAGAAAAATAGAACAAGTCGGAAGATCTATTGATCAAATTAATGACCAGTGAAAATTTCAATAAAAAGCCGCATTATTTATGACAAAAGAATTAGAGAATTTTCAAATTGTATTCTATGGATAGTTTTGATGTATTTTATGAACATTTATCTTTAATAATCAATTAACAATTAATAGAAAATGAAAAAATTTCTTATTTAATCATGCTCATTGGATTTTGTTTTAATTCATTTTTTTTTTATTCATTTTTTGTTTTAATAAAGCTTTTTGCTATTTATACTTGCTCATTTAATTATGCGATTTATAAATTTTGCTTTTTAATTGACTTAATTTTTAAATTCACTTAATTTTTCAAATTTGATCAAAACTTTTACTTTGTCTTGAAGTTTTGATTGCGTTTTTTCTCATTGCACTTAATCTTTTTGTTTTAATTTTGAGTTGCTTTTCATTTGCTTAATCTAAATAATTAGCTGTCATGTCTATAACATTGATAAAAAAACCTTTCTTATTTAGATTGCTTTTTAAATAATTTTTTCTTCAAAACTAACAAATAATTTGTTTCCAATTATTAAATTTTTACACATAAAGTCTCTACTTTTAAAGTGTTTCTCTTAAAGTATTTACTACCTTTATTAGTTCTTTACAAAAAGAAAATTTAATTATATAATATATTTATGTATATATATATATATATTTTAATATATTTACCTTTTTCATATAATTAGTTGCAACTTACAATTTTAAAATCATTACAATTTAAATTGGTGAAATAAAATATGAAAAAATAGAATAAAAGAGAATCAAGAAATCAGGGAAAAGCAATTTTATCTCTATCTAAAGAACATATAAGTTAGTATTGAATAAAATATGAATTTTTAATAGTGCATATAAAAATAAAATTACCATATTTTCTTGCTTATAGATTGAAACAATGCTGGTTTAGCTTTATGAAAAATAATAGTTAATGCTTGGGTCTTTACGAAAAATATTCTTTGAAGAAAATTTTCGAACATTTAAGGTGCTAAATTCTTCATTTAAGTCACGATTTGAGGGAATTTTTAAATAAAAACAGTATTGATAGGCTTATATTTTTAATGCTATCTAATTTTTTAAATTTAATGCAAAACTTTAGTACCTTTTTTTTAATTGTATCTAATAAAATATTAAATAGTATCTGGTATTTTATACAGTATCTAAATATTTTTTTATCAAAAAATAGTATTAACTATTACACAAAAAATACATAAAGTGTAAAGAAAAAATAAATAATAATTATCGTAAAGACGCTTCAATATAATAGTTGACCATCGACAACCTTAGTTTTTTTTGTATTTTTTATGATTATTAGAATATAATAAAATAGGAAAAAACAATATTTAGCCATCGGAACCATTAACTTAACCGATTAAAATAAATAAAAAAGCACACATCAGGCTATAAAAAAATATTTCATTTAAAATTTTTTTTTTACATTTTCGTATTTAGCACAATAATATTACTCATAATTAATATTTACAATGAGAAAAAATCATGTAATGCAAAAAAAAATACAAAATAAAAAGAATTTTTGCTTTTTTGATTCTTTTTTCACTTAAAATGCATCAGCAGGCTTATTAAAAAAGCAATCTTCTTACTTTTTTCGGAATTAGATTACTATTTCTAATACAAAAATATGTGCGCACGCCGATTTTCGTGAAGTAAAAAATAATTCGAAAAAATCCTTTTTACTTTATATTTAAGATATTGAAAATAATTATCCTTTAAATCAAATATATAATAGGCCTTATTTAATTTTTTTCAAAATTTTTGTATGTGTAAAATTTTGAAAAACTGTCACACTTAAAAAAAAAAAACAGAAATGTCCTGCCAAATGTAAGTCTATAGAAATGAATGACGATTCCCAATTGTGTATGGCCTATATGTCAACCGACCATTTCTTTCTTTTTATATTTTTTAAATTCTAATAAATAAAATATCAAATTAATTTTACTTCCATTTTTTTAAATAGTTAAAACAAAACAATTAGTTTCTAAAAAATATATTATATTCACTATATTTAGATAGCTTATTATAATAAAAAGGTTTATTTAAAATAAATACGCCATAATGATTTTATCTAGCAGTCAAACACCACATTTTTAATTTAAAAAAAATTTAATTATTCTACCATAACACTCATGTTCTAAAATTTGAATATTCATCTAAAAAAAGAATCAGAATTAAAATCTTAAATTTTAATTATTAAATTTGTTGCTAAATATCTAGCTCTTTATATTAAAAAAATTTGATTTGAAAGCATTGCAATCAATTGAACAATTAAATCAAATTCTTTAAAATTAAATGTATCCAAAAGAATTTTTTCATTTAGACTTCAAAGTATTTTTGAAACTATCAATTAGTTTATCCTAAAAATGATATCTTTCAAACACAAATATTTAAATTTATTAGAAAACTTTTGAGATAAAATTTATTCAAATCTAATGCAGGTATTTAAATTTTTTCTAGCTTGAAAATTGAATTTGAAAAAAATTCGGGTAAAATAAAGAGAAAATACCTAAATTATGTTCAATAGTCATGCAAAATAGTTGTCACAAGAATTAACGTAAATTTGATTTTTAAAAGTATTGGATGATAATCTCTGTATACTTAAGTACATAAGATGTAACAATGTTTTTTAATTTTTCAATCATAAATTGAATAAGAATATCTTTTGATATAAATTTAAAGAAAAAATCATCTTCAATAATTTTCCTTGTTATTAAAAAAAAAACATGGATTAAAGAAAGTTAAAATTTTTTTTTACTTTAAGTTTTTTTAATATTCCAATGAAAGAATAATTTGATGTTTTTGAAATCGATCTAAATTTAACAAAAAAAAAAAAATTCTTTTTTCGCATGAAAAGAATCATCAAAAAGTTTTCTAATAAAACTTTTTACTTTGTTTGTAAATTAGCTCTTTTTTAAAATATATTTTAGAATAAAATTCTTTTATTCAATTATCTGATTTTTTTTTATAAAACTAAATACAATGGAGAAAATCGCTCCAATACAAAGCCCAAAAAGGTATAAATTAAAATTGATATTAGCACTTTATAATTACACATTTAAGCATAATTTTTCTTCTTTTCGTATTTTCTCTTAGTCCTATAAATTGCCAAATAAATGAAAAAATATCTTAAAATTTAAAAAAAAGTTTAAATTTTTAGAATAAACTTGGATTAAAGTTTATGTAATTTTAGAATTATCAGGAAAATGAATTATTTGAATCATCAATTTAAAAAATTTCAAAAATTCCCAAATGCGCCATCATTAATCAGAAATATTGATCCTCAACATAATCAGATATTTTCACATTCATTTAATCCACACCAAATAAAAAACATGAATGCACATAATGATGAAGAAATTTTTTATCCAAGACCACCAGCACATCACTTTACACAAGGTCATTATCCAGAATCCAATATATTGCTAAAATGTGATGAATGTGACAAGTTATTTTGTTCACCAGAGTACTTGGCTATTCACAAACAAAACAAGCATCCCAAAAAAGAAATAATCTACATTCAAATACCATCTCCATCGACACAATTTAATTCACCAAATGTAAATCATAGTAAAAAGCCATCAGCATTATCACCGGCTTATTGTGAAATTTGTCAGCGAAATTTTTGCAATAAATACTTTCTTGTTAAACACAAGCAAACTGTACATGGCAAAAAAGATGAACAAAGTGATGAATCGAGTAGCGTCGATGACTCGCTTTCAAATATTGATCAACAATCAGTTAACTCAATTTCAATTCTAAACAAAAAAAACTGGTTTTGTCATATTTGTAAACAAGAGTACTATTCTTTCAAATATTTGAATAATCACATGATTAGAAAGCATCAAAAAGAAAATGCAAAACTTGAGCAGACTGAAGAAAACACAATGGCAAATAATAAATTAGTAATAGATTTTAAGAAAAATATTTTATTCAAGTTAAAAGGAAAAATTTTAAAAAAATTAAAAAAAAATGGTTATTCAAAAAATTTATCGACAAAAATAGGATTATACACTATGATAAGATTATTGAATTTCCTTAAGAGTTCGTTTGGACCGTTTTATAAGTGCAAAAAATGGAAATTAATGTTTGCGTCTCATATTTTAAATAATACTAAATGTTTCAAAAAGAATGTTTACAAACATAAATGTGAGTTGAAGCAAATATTTACGGTCGATTTTAAAGCATCTAATGTTCCAAATAAAATCTTAAAAAAAATGAAATTTCCAAAAAAAATTCACATAGTTGTCAAAAAGATTTTGATTCAAAATATTGCTGCAAATATTCTTTTAAAGCCGATCCCTAAAAAATTTGCTATAAAAACTTAATTTAATTTATAAAATTCTAAACTTTTTGATTTAATCTAATTTTATCTTATTTCCATATTAAGTTGTCAAATAAATTATTTTAATTTTATTTAAATTTAATTTAAAGAAAAAAATTTATATCAAGTTTGTAAATAAAGTGATTCAAAAAACATTTAATTTTTATTTCACTTTTAGGTAACTTTTCTGATTATTTGTCTTAATTAAAAAAAAAATTAAATCTATTTTTCATAATAATTTATTTATGAACAATAAAAAAATGAATCGGCTTTTCATTTACTTAAATTTTTAAATATAATAAATTAAATTTTTTTCAAAGTTTATGTATTCTATCATTTTTATGAAATTTTAGTTATATTTAAGAATTGTAAAATTCAAATTATTATTTCTTTTTCATTTTTAAAGTTTATTCTTCCAGAAATTTTTTGCTTTTTATATTTTGATACCTTTCATTATAAAAAAGAGAGTCAAGTAATTTTAGTAGTTAAATTTAGTCTCATAGACAAGTTACAAATTTAATTATTAGAAAAGTAGATACTTTATTATCATATATATATATATATATGTATATATATGCTACTGACAATAACCAGCAAAATTTGCGATATTGACGATCAACTGGGTATACTTCTGATCGGAACTATTGCTCAAAAAAGATTTGCCAATTTTCCTATTATCTTTTTCGGATATTATGATAAAATTTAGATTTGATAGACAAAGCTCTTGATTTTGCTAGAAATGAATCCTTAATTTCCAGAAATATAAATAATTAACATTTATACTTTTATTAATTGCGAGTCTTTAGATTACTGATCCAATTGTTAATCCTTTATTCAAAAATTAGAGCCGAAATTAATAATAATTATAGGGCTATATCAGTTTAGTCATCGATTGCAAAAATTTTTAAGGCTTTTGATAAGTCAGAATTCAAACTATTTTTAATCAAACAGTATTTTTTAAACTAGAAAGCCCAGCTGATTATTATTAGAAATTTCAAAACTAGATTTTTTGACAAATTAAATACTTTTTTGAAAATTAACTAAAATTTTTTAAGAATAAGAAACAAAATGATTAATTTTTAAAAGCTATTTTATAAAATTGTATTTCTATCAAAAAACATTCAAGTTTCAATTTTTAAAAAAGCGGTCTAAAAACCCCTCAGGTTTTGCCATTCATTCTAGACTACTCTTCATTAATATTTCACTGAAATAAATCAAGCGAAAGAAAAAAATTTCAACTTTATCATTATATCGATTTTAGAAAAGCTTTTGATGTGATTCTAACCTTTTGCTTTTGGGTTTGATATTAGGTCTTCTATCCAATTACTTTATTAAAAATGCACAAAAAGTTCGTCTTGGGAATAAAAAATCTGAACGTATTTAAATTCAGTTAGGTGTACCACAAGGTTCAGTACTAGGTCTACTTCTTTTTCTAATTTTTATAAGTGATTTTCCATATCTTAAAAATTTAACATAAAAATGTTTACTGATGATTAGTTATTCAGATAAAGATTTGAAAATTGTTTTATTTAATTTATGTTTTTCAGCATAGAATTCTTGTTAGAATTTTATTAATCAATTAAATTTGATATTTATAAAGATTATATAAATATTTTAATATTTAATTATTTAAATATATTTGCTTTTTTTTATTATAAATTTAATAAATTAAATGTGAATTCAAGCTTATTGATTAACCTTGAAATTATTATATTGTAATAAGATTTTTAGTTTAAAAGATTATAATTTAAATTCATATATTCTAAATTAATATTTTTAAAGGTAAATATATATTTAAAATCAAATTTTTAAAACAATTAAATTTTTAAGAAAATTTTGATTTTTCTTTAACAAAAATATTTGAGAAATTTAAAATAACCTATATTAGGCTAATCCTCATGGATATTCAAATTAACGGATCTTTAGAATTCTTCTTCAGTATTTAGAATTAGAATTAACAGAAAATTTTATAATTTTGTTAGTAAAACTAGAAAAATAAAAATAAATTACTAAGAACCATTATATAGAAATTCAATTCTTCAATTTAGTCTAATTTTTGAATTTGCATGATCATTCTAAGACTAATTATTCTTTTTTGAAAAAAAAAATTCGTCTATTTCTTTTTAATTATTCACACAAATCTTATTATAATTCAAATTTAAATCAGCAAATATTAGAATGCTCAGGAGTTTTGCAATTTTTAGGTCCTTATTTTTATAATCAATCGATCCAATTCAAATATTAGCTCAATCAATTTAACCAATACATCTGAAACAAAACAAAATATTTAGAATACAAGTCTTAAGTTAAATTCTATACTTTAATTACACACTTTAAAATGACTTGAATTTTTTTTTCTTTATAATTTTAAAAATAACATATACTACCATAGAAATAATTTCCATGGAGCTTTGAAAGTCAGTTTTTTAGGTTTTATTTCAGAATTAGGTTTGTTGTTTGGCATAAAAATGTTAATATTTTATGTAAATATCACTCAAAATGATAAAATTTTATTTAAAATTAAAAAAAAAATTAATTGCTGTGAATTAGAAGATAAGGTTTAGTTGAATTATTTTTTTTTGCAGTACTCTATTCAAGTTAATAAGAGCGTAATGAATTTAGATCGCTTTTGCAGACACAAACTTTTTCATATTGAAATCGTAGTTTCCTTCTCACTTGTTCGGATAAATCAAACGTAAAAAAAATCTCGAAAAAAGTCGGTAAAAATCCTGGTCAATTGACCTGTATTTGCAACAAATTGCTAAAAATCAATAAATTATAAGTCAAGTGAAAAAACTTGACCATTTGAGAGATTGTCAATTGAAAACGAAATTTTTCTTATTTCTCAAGATAGTTCAAAATTTTAATTTGAACTAAAACAAAAGCTAAAAATTAAATAATTCATATAACTTACGGTTTCTGTGACAACAATGATGTTTTTTTCAAAGGATTCCATCTTTGCTTCTAAACTTGAAATTCGAGCAAGGCTTTTGGTAATTTTTATTTTATTTCTATTTTTTTTAGATATCAAACAATTAAATATTGTTCATCAACATTTCGTATAAATGACGGGTAAATATTTATTCATTTATTTTTTTTTAGACTATTTTTTTCGGATACTAAAAGGCTTTAATTTAAGCTAATCGGAAGCTTAATGAAATATTGATCAGAGATGATGGTTTTTCTAAGACCGAAATAACAGTCTCTGAAGGCGAAGTAAATTTTAGACTTTAATTCTGTTTATTCTTTATCCTATTTTTCAATAAATTTTTTAATTCAAAAGACTGTTTTGTTTTGTCCTAAAAAAAGCAATGAAAATTTTAGCCTTGATAAAATTCGCCTAATTCAAGTGGTCTATGATGACAGTGGCGACAAATTAAGTCCTGTAATCGGCGGATACCACTATAAAAATATTGAAGCTAAAATACCGATTAGATTTAAAATAACTGGAGAGTTTTTGTTTTCATTAAAAGATCACCCAAACAACCCTTTGCCATGCAAGATAAAAGTTGTCGAAGAACGTCCTTTAAATGCAATCATAGGCGAGGATGGTTTTAGTCCAAAATCAATTAAAATAGGTACAAATCAATTAGATCATAAATTCATTTTTTCTCATTTTTTTGTGGCTTATGTAGATGAAGGCATGTCAATTAGATGGTCTTGGTCCAAGCTGTCTATGCCTCACACTATTTTTGAGTCGAGTGTTTGCGAAAGTCATTTTGCACTTGAGCGCTTAACACAAAAGTAATTTTTAGTATTCTAAATCAAAGATATTCATTTTAAATTTTGACTAGTTTGGTAATTCCGAGTTTGACTAATGATTACACAAGAAAATTTGAAAAACCCGGAATCTACTACTTTCAGGCCGAAACAAAATCTGAAGATCGAAGTGATTTGTGTGTAGTTGAAGTTCAACCCTCATACAGGTTTATTTTTTATTTAAATTTAAAGAAATGACCAAAAAAAAATTGATAAAAAATTTTAATCAATTATCTAATTGATCATCAATCAATTTCATCTTAAAACCTAGGTGATTAATATGAGTAAAGTTTTTAATTTAATTTTAAATTTTTTGTGTATGAAAGTAAAAAATGTGGGTTTCAAAAAGTTTATTTTATTTTAAAAAAAGCTCAAACAGGTGTTCATACTTCATAGGAATTGACAATGATTTAATAAACTGTTTATTTTAAAATTTTGCACGAGTTTTGTTTTAGTTTATGGCTTCTGCAATGGGATGCATTTGTCATATCGTTTAGAACTTTAAATATTCCCGTATAAAGAGACTAAAATGTACAAATGAAAAAAATTTTTAAATATAAAGTTATAAAAAAATTAATAAGCAATTCAAAATAACAAATAAAATAATTTTAACTCAAAGGCTGGAGTTTTTTCTATCCTTGTAATTATTAGTTTGATAATTTATTAAGTTTGAAATTTTTTTTTCAATCAAATTTAAAAAAACTGTCAAACCGACAGCCAACTAACTAGACCTAACGAATCGTGACGGCAAAATTTTTTTTTAATATGTGGCTTTTGAAAATAATTTTGTAAATTAACAAAAAAAAACATTGTTGATCGCTGCTCAGCATTATTAAAATTTCATTTTTTAATTAATTACGTGATACTTTTGTTTCTTTGTGTCAATAATTCATTTATTTAAATTTTTTTTAAAATTTACAAATTGAACTCATATGAAATTTTTCAAACTAGGATAAGAAAGTTATTGGAAAATTATTAAATTCTTGATGACTAAAAATGACTTGTAAGAACAAAAAAAAAAGCCCTCGACATTTTGATTGATGTCGGGTGTTCAAACCACTTCTTAACAGGACCTACATAGATGGGTACTTTCAATTGGCATTGCTAGTTCTAAAGTTTAAAGGTTTTTTTTCATTACCACCAAGAGCACAACTGTCAATTATCTTTTAGAAGAAAAAAAGATAAAATTCTAGATTTCTATTTCTATAATTCTATTTTTTACTAAATTTACTTAATTATTAATATAAGATCTGCCTAGGTACGACTTCGTTTTTTTTTAAAAATAAGAAAAAAGTAAACTTTTGATCCTTAACTATAATGAAAAGGAGATTAAACAAATATGTTGAAGCTGATTGCTGCATTAAGAATATATAAATTTTTTTTTTCACGGGAACTTATCCATTTGTTGCATGCACCAATTTCAGCGAGGCAATACGGTTAGTGAAAAAAAAATTTTTTTTAAATCTCAAGAAATTTAAATCATTTGAAGATTAATTTTTGAGGTATCGTAACTAAAATTATTTGTTTCATGATAAAAACGATCCTTTTTTCTATTTTTAAAAAAGATAAAATACATTTTTTTCTAAAAATTTGAAGTTGTTTTATGAATGCGATTCGTCTTTTCGTCTAAATAAACTTAGATCTTTTAAGCATTCAATTGAATTCGATTTCGCAAATTTGATAAAAATTTGTTGATTCTAATTAATTTTATTTTTTTATCAACAATAAATTTTATTTTAGCAAATTTTTTTTGGAAAATTTTCTAATATTTGAATGAACATAGACCTCATTTTAACCAAATTTTAAATTAAAAGAAAAAAACGTTTAGACACGGCTCATTTTTAAATAAGATAGCTGAAATTTTGAGTTTCATGCCACAAAATCATTAAAAAAATATACAAAAAATAAACAAATGTCTAGAAATTTTTAATTTCTTTAATTTTAATTTCATTTAAAAAAATATTAGAAAAGACACGAACTTCAAAACAAAAAAATATAGTAAAATTTTTACTCATTTTTTTTTAACATAAAAAATTTTTTGGAAAAAAATCAACAAAAAATTTAAAAAAAAATTTTCTTAATTCTTATATTTGGACAAGTCCAACTTTTTCGTAGCGTCGTATTAGTTTATTTCCACATTTTTCGAACTTTAGATCTTTAGTAGGTCTCTGGAATCATAATTTTAATATTCTTTTTTCTATCTTTTAACTTATTTTTTTTATTCTATTTTATTTCAAGCTTATTTTTATCTAAAGGGCTTTTGGCTTAGTACAGATATACAATAAATACAGAATCCTCTTTTGAAAAATATTTGCTTAAAATCATTAAATATAAAGAATTGAGTACAAACGAACTATCAAACAAATCCGCCGGAAATTAAGTGTCTATAAAGTCATTAATCATCAACATATAATCAATATACTTTTATATCAGGTGTATTAGTCCACAAAAACACCTATATTTTAGAGAGAATTTATTCTTCCTTAATAAAAAAAAATCCTTTATTTATAAATATTCTAATGTTTAAAAACAAATATTTAAATTTATCATAGCATATATTTTTTGATATGACTTTAAAAAATAGAAATTAATAAAAAAAGAAAATTATATTTTTGTTATTAATAAGAGAGCACACAGTAGAACTATTAGACAACCAATTTTCACCGGCAAGAGTAACAATTGAAGAAGGAGACGTAGTTTGGTTTCATTGGAATAGAACAAAAGTAATATCTAATTTTTTTGTTTTTTTTTTGTTCACTAATTTATGTTTTTCAGTGTTTAAAAAAACACTGTGTTTATCAAATTCACCTTCCATCACCAGAACATCCAGCAGACAGAGCCTATTTAGTATGGACTAAAATTGAAAAAAAATTTAGTTTATTAAATTAATTTTTATTTTGAAAGCCTGTAAAAAATGGCTTCAGATGGAATATACCAAGCAGAAATGGAATGGTTTGCCATAAATTTGAAAAGCATGGAGTTTATTATTATGGTGATATATGTGGCAATGAATGTGCGTCATACATTGGCATTGTTGCTGTAAAACCTAAATTTGATAATGAATACATTAGTTATTCAGAAGAAAGCAAAAGATTCGACCAAAATGTGTTGACTATAGAGAGTGGAGATTTTATTTGGTTTAGATGGCCAAAAACTATTCCAATTAGCATTAAACTTGAAGGCACAAGCTTGATTTCAGATAAACGCAAAAAAAATACATGTAATGAAGATGAATCGCATAAATACGACTTGTCTTCATTACAAAAATCAGGAGTTTATGCATACAAAATAAATTCAGCAGGTTGCTATCATTTCAATGTAGATTCCGACAATAGCACATATTCAATTACTGTTATTGCTTCATCGGTTCAAAAAGACCACAAAGTTGTTATCACAGATTTTGAAGCTCACCCAAGTATACTGAATATTTATCCAGATGATAGAGTTTGGTTTGTCTGGGACGATACCAAAAGACCTCAAAATGTAAGACAAGTAAATCACTCAAATAAGCATGTGCAGGGTGGTTTTCTTAGTGGGTCTCTGATGGAATCGCCAGGCACCTATGTAGAATCGTTTCCTAACACAGGAATATTCTATTTTACTAGCGATAATTTAAAAAAAATTATCGGAGCCATTGTTGTTGTTTCGGAGCCAACAATACACGTTATTCAAGTTAATGAACGAGATTTGTCGCCAGATCCAATAGTTGTTAACCAAAATGATGTTGTCATCTGGAAATTTGAATCTGATCAAACGAATGATTTAGTTTTGATAAAAAAAGAAGAAGATTTAGTTTCATATACAAAAATAGCCAGGGATATTTTGCCAAGAAGATATTTAAGCTATGCTTTTAAACAATCCGGTATATACCATTTTGCTAGTCCCTCTTTGGATACTACCATAAAACCGGAGTTTTATGAAAAAGTTAAAGCATTGGAAGTAATAAATTTAAGTTTTTTTACTTTAATTTAAAATAAATAAATTTTATTGTTTTTAGAAAACTGTTTTAAGTACTGTTATTGTTGATAGCAAAGAAGAATATAATACTGTTCATGTTGATGATAGTGGATTTCATCCGAATGTTATCAATATCGAAGTTGTAAGTTAAATTAGAAATAATTGAATATTTATAAAATTGTAATTTGTGAGACAAAAAAATGAGTATAAAATTATTTTGGTATTTTTCAATTTATAAAGTCAAATTTTTCCAACGTAATAATAAAATTAAAATAATAAAATCTATTTGAATTAATAAAAAATATTATAAATAAGTAAATTAGTAAAATTATTTGAAAAAAAATTTAATCTAAAAAATTTTTTCATTTTTCACTCCAGCTGATGTATTTGACTTAACTAGATATTAAATTTTTTTTACATCTTGTTTAATTTAAGAATTAAACACAAGATTTTTTGTTTTTAAAAGCTACTTTATAAAATTTTATTTCTTTGAAAAATATCTACCAATTTTTTTAAAGTGTCTAAATAAACCATCAGGCTTTATACCGTAAACCCTAATAATTAGGTTTACAAAAAACTAAAAAATAAAGTAAAATAATTAAAAATATTTATTAATTGCATCTAATTTAATTCATAATTTTCAGTTTTTAATGCGGGGTCAAGTCCGCATTTACGGTTTTTGACCCAGCATTTTTTGCAGGTTTTTTGAATTTTAACGTGGCGTCAAAAAGCTATCCAAAGTTATACCATGCATGATATCGCAAGGGTTTACGGTAGTGTTAAATTGTACCTCAATTTAGAGATTTATGCTCATCTTCAAATTTAATTATTATTTAAAACTTAAAAAAAAAAGATTGTTCAATTTAGAAATTTTATTTTGTATTTTTTTTTTACAATTCTAAGAATATATGTCTTTATTTAAAGGGCAAAAGCGTTTTGTTCGATTGGCAGGATACAAATCAGTCTCATAATATTATTCATATGTCAATGCCAGATGACAAAGTACTTTAAACCGAATAGATACAAATATCCATTCGGAAAATGAATAAATTTCTTTTAAGAATGTTCTAAAGTCAATATCTGGACCTAATGCATTTAATTCGGGCTCAATGGTTCCAAATAACAGTTTTCTTCATTCATTTGAAAAAGAAGGAGAGTATTGTGTTGTGTCAGAAGGTTCACCGGGAAACTATTGCATCGTTCGTGTTTTAGTTGAAGCTCATAAAACCGATATGCCAAAATTAGTTGATCAAGAACTGCTTTTTATTTACAAATATCAAAAAGTTGAATTAGAATGCAGTACTTCTGATGCTGAAATTCACTACACATTAGATGGATCTACACCCAATAAATTAACTAAAGTAAAATAACAAAAATTGAACAGACTTGTTCAATAACGAAAACAGGAAATCAATTAAAAGTCAAGTCATAATAAGTTTTTTTATTATATTGATTAGAATTAACTATTATAATAGGAACAGAATGATTGGTAGCACTTTAGTGACCTTAATCGAGCTAGTGCTCCTTCGAAAAAAATTAATAAAAAAAATAAGTTAAGTAAAAATATGATTAACAAAAATAGAGAAAAATTATTAAGATAAAAAGATATCAATAAAGGATAATAGATAGTACATGTCAAAGTATTTGTATGTTTTGGAATAAAAGAAAAAATTGTAAGGTAGCAATTACACAAAGGCGCAAACCCTTCTCTGTATTCATTTACCAATCGAACTATTAGTGAAACAGAGTTATCTTTGACTCAACTCAAATAGTCTATTTGAAACTGTTAGCAGTTCAAATTTATTTTGGGCTTCATTATGTATAACATTGAAAGGGGTATCATATTTTAGTTTAGGGATAAATCGAAATACTAAATTTTAAATGGCTTCTAGTTTTTTCAAGTTGGTTTCTGAAATTGATTAAGACAAGTGAAGGTGAAGTCTAAGTATTAAAGGTTTATTAAAAAGATTACCCAATGTTATGGGATTTAGTATTCATCTTTTATTTTAGAGGTATTTTATTATTTATTAAGTTAAGTCTAGAGTTACAACGTTTTAATATTACATCTGTCATAAGAGAAAAGGTTAAAAAATGATAGTTTTTGATCCTTCGATACTCCTATCTTTCTCTCTTAAATTTTTCCAAATATTGGATATTTTGTTCGAAAAATTTAAAATCTTTGGCCCCAATTTTCAACCAGTTGTTTTTAAAAACTAAAAGTTTAAGCCTTTAAATATTTTTTGATCAAAGACATGAATCAGTGAATAAATGAATGTGTTAATGTATAATTCTAAAACACATAATTTAGTTAAATTACTGAGTAAACAGTAAATTTCTAAAATAAAATTAAAAAAATATTACTTTTTTACTGTTTTTTTATTTGTTTTAGTAGTTTACTAAAAATTTTAGTAACTCTCTAAAAAAAATCAGCAAATTATATAATTTTCTTTATTTATTTATTCTAACAAGCACTGTTACTTTCATTACATTTTGGGCTGCATAACAATTGATCCTTTTAACAATTGAATCTTTTCGTTTAACATTGAGTAGTGCAGTTGACAATTCCTTAACCACCATAAATCGAGATCTCGTTAATCGCTTGCCTAACGCTCAAAGATTCATCCAATCTTAATTTTAAATCAAAACTATTTATTGCCAAAAGGACATGCAAAAAAACTTCTTCACTAGCTAACTCAAAGTATCATAGTCTATGTGGATTACACAACATTTTAGGAACTTATGTTAAACCTTTGTCTATGTGAGGCATGGACAAAATAACATAATCCTCAATAAAATATTTTTTACTCCACATTTTTTAAAATTTAAAAATCTGAACATTCGACAAAATTATTGACGATTATTTAAGTAAATTACTTTAATGAAAATAAAGTTTTACAAATTTATTGCTCTATACCTAAATTAAGAAAATTACTGGAAAAAAATTTAAAACATCATTTTCATTTCATTATTTTAGATAATTATTGATTAACCAGGAAATTTACAAAATTCCGTATTTTACAATTTTACAATCACATATGCATATTAAGTTTATAAAATTAAGTGTTGGTCTTTATTATCAATTGATTGTGTAAGCAACAATTTTGATTCTCTTCAAAAAAGTGATAGCAATTTTTTAATTTAATTTAACTGATCGAATTCTAACTTAAAATTCAAAATCAAATAACTATAACTTGACTAATAATGAATTACTTGTTAGCTGGGAACAAGTCTAACTTAAATTATAAATTTTTTTTGATAATTTACAAAAAAATTGCAGAGATACAATCGAGAAAAAGGAATTATAATGAATGAAGAAGGTATAAATATAATCAGAGCTATAGCCTATTCAAAAAAATATTTGACCAGTGATGTATTTACTTCTAAGTAAGCTTGGAAAAATAATAAAAATGGTAAAAATATAAATTCTGACTTTAAAAGGCGATTTTATGTAATAAACCAGCCTGAACCAGAACTCGATTCATACAGAAATATAGAACCCATTGATCTATCTTCTGATCTCGATTCCCAATGGTGGAAGTGTATACCTAAAATATCCTTCGACCATGTTGGAGTTGGTTCCTTGAAGATTTACTGGGATAAAGTTTTGGATGCAATGCTTCCGTATATTAGCCATTATCAGATATTTCTCAATCAAGTTTCGTATCGCAAATACATTCCAGCTAATGTAAGCAAAGTTCTCATCAAAGGCCTTGCTGGAAGTAGAAATTATGACATTATGGTGATGATATACCCTAAGGACAAATCTCTTTTACCACAACAATCAAATAAAGTGGTATGTTTTTGTTTAGAAAAAAAAAAATTTATATTTTGATATTTTATAAAATAAGTATTTTCATTTTTACAAATTAAAATTAAAATTTTATGGTTTAAAAATTCTAATTTTTTAGCAATATTTATTTTTAAAATTTAAAAAATAAAAAAGGCTTACACATCACCCAAAGTAACCAATTTGGGCGGTCCAATACTTTCTGTCAAGTCCAGTCGAAATACTGATCAAGTCACTGTTACGTGGTTATCTATTGACTCATTTGCAGATTTCATTGATTATTTTGAATTGCTGATCGATGGAGAAGTTAAGAAAAAAGTATCTAGAAAATTTATTTCTTGGTTATATTTTACATAATTTTTATAAAAATAAGATAAACTATTCATCTGGAAGGCATAAATTGACAATTGAAGGCTTTATTCCAGAGGTTAAATATTCTCTTATTTTGACAGCTGTTCGTAAAGACGGAGGATTACCATTGGTATCAAATGAACTTGAACTAACTCTACCACTCAGTGTAGACCAAATAACGCTTCCAGATCCAGCACAAAGATATTTAGAAAACGATTTTTATGATGAATACATAGAAATAATCGATTTAGATTCAAATAGTAAATTTAAATTTTATTTAAGTTTTTGAAATTATATTTTTCTTCGTTTCAGGTGTTATTTTTAAGGTGAGTTTTAAATTTTTTTTTAAACAATTCTAAAAATCAAATAGCCCAATGATCAGAATCAAGGACTTAAGTATGTACCTTACTTATCGTACGATAATTATATTGTACCAAATACGGACCTAGAAAGTCCAGAAAATAACGATGCTCACATTCAAGAGGCGTATTTAGTAGGAACTGAAATTTTAGAGAAAAATTTTTTGACCGAGAATCAGGGTCAGATTGATAATAATCTAGAAGAATTTATCGTAAGTGAATAGATGTTGAGCATGAATTTATAAAGGAATGAATATTGATGTGCTAAATAGACATTTTTTTTTTCTTGGTTTTAAGATAATATATTTTTAGGCGCCTGAAGTAGTTGATCAAGATTCAATTCCCATACCTAAAATTACAGTCTCACATCCAGATAGTGGTAGAATATTGGTTCAATGGTATTTAAGTCAATCAATATCAAAACATCTAGAATTGACTCATTTTGTAATTGTTCTAATTGGAAATGAGTTCAGTAGCAGACTTAAATCTGATGCAAGGTAATGTTTGTTTAAAAATTATTAATTTCTTTGATTATCTATAAATATTTTTGGCTCAATATTTTTTCTAAAAAAATAAAAAATTTTTTGTTCATGATTAATATAATTTTAGAGTGAGTTGTCTAGTCTTCTTTATAGAATAGAGCAGATTTTATTTTTTGGTCTATTTCTCTTTTGGCCAGTATGTTTTATTTTTGCTTTTTCAGAAATTTAAATAAGCTTTTCAATAAACTAAGTCCATGATTTTACTATATTTTATTTAATACATTTTACAACTAATATTTGCGTCCAATTGATTAATTTTTGCCAGATGGTTAAAATAATATAATATTTAAATTTTATTTAAAATTTTACTGGTCTAAATTTTCTTAAATAAATATTCAAATGTTTGATTTTTAAGCTATGAATGCACGATTGAAAAAGATGGTAAATCAATGCCCGGTGTTCAACACAGTTGGATAGTAAAAAACAAAGAAAACAATGAAAATAAATATATTATCGACGGAATTTTAGATACTTCATTGTACCAGTGAGTATTTTTTAATGCATATTATATATTAAATTAGGTTAAAAAAAAAACTATCCGAAGTTGCTTAAGTTTCTGAATGTAAACATAAAAATGAGGAGATATAAAAATATACAGAAGATTTTTTAGTTAATTTGGAATAAAAAGAATATGTAATTCAAGTCTGATATATTAATAAAGATTTTATTATTTTTTAATTGAAAAATTTAATACAGACAAATTTTTTCATGGTTAGTATAACATGTTGAACCATAGCCAAGTTTTGTGCACATTTCTGCTTTAATAATTTTTTTTTCAAATATTTGCAGACATAAAAAAATAAAATTTTAACATTCAATTTTTTTTTGAAAAGATTTATACTTATTCTGATAAATATTTATTGGAAAAACATATTTTGCAAAATTGTGTAATTTTACATAAATCTAAGTAAGAAATGATAAGCAATATTGAGATTTTTTTATTAAATTTTGGAAAAAAACTTAATCTTTTTATAAAATTTTTTTTTTTGAAAATCGACAAATTAGTCAAAGTTATAAATTTTCTAATTTTAATAAAACTTTTGGCTAATTTCTGGAATTAAACAAAGTTAAGAGATAATTCACATCTTTTTGAAAAAAATTCATTCAAAAAAATAAACTTGTTTAATAATTTTAAACATTGTCAGTTAATTTGTCAATTTCTAAAAAACATTCAATTGACAAATTTTGGTCAAATGATTTTGTTCGCCAACCTTTAGAACCATTTTTTTTCTTTTATTTTTACAATATTGTTTACAAAAGGGTTTTTTTTTATAAGAATAAGTAGTGAACATGATTTTAAAGGGACTAATAATTTTAATCAGGAAAAAAATCTCTGTAAAGTGATGAATCGAACAAGTATTTTTATTCCAATGACCATTAAGAACAAAGTATGGGGGTCGGACATGTCAAAAAAAAGTAAAATAGATTATTATTTTCAAAAAATCAAATAAAATTTTGGTTACCGTATATAAAATTTTCACTTTTTATTTTTTTTTAATCATGATCATTGATTGAAATTTTGCACTCGTTTTTTTTTCAAATTCTCTTTTCAAGGAAAAATTTTTCAAATTTATTAGCATTTTTATTAAAATATCTGAAATTAATTAATTATTAAAGAATAACTGTAAATGCAGTTTACAAACAAATTGGTACAAATGATATTAAAGAGTATATTAAGTCATCAAACACATTGCATTACACACCTCTGGGTTCACCTCATCCTCCAAAATTGAGAGTAAATTCAGTTGATGAACAGACAGCTTTGATTGAGTGGATTTCAGAGTCATATCCAAGACAAGAATTCATAAAAGGCTATCGTTTATTAGTCAATTCGGAACAAAGTCAATTATTTGCAAAAGATTTGAACAAATTTTTTCTTAAAGACATGCAGCCTGGCAAACAGTATTCAATTCAAATAGTTACTTTGACTGATTCTGTAGTACCACAAAGCAAGCCATCAAACCCAATAACACTCGTTTGCCCACTAAGACCAACACCACCAATTATATCTCAATTACCATCAATCAGACCAAATTCAGCAACCATTGGATGGAAACCGGTTGAACCAAAGTCTAATCAAAAATTTGATCGCATTGTTTTTTACAAGTAAATTTTAAAAAAAATTAAGTTTATTTTTTTTTCTATTTATTTTCTAGAATTATGGTAAATAATAAATTTCATGGCGAAATTTTCTCCACAAATTCTAGTTCGTATTCTTACATGATTTGTGATCTAATCGAAGGAAAATTTTACGATGTTCAAGTTTTTGTAATTTTAAAAAGATAAAATTCTCACTTGTAAAATATTAAATTTAAAATAAAGGCTTATTGTGGAAAGACTCTGAAACATCCTTCTGATGAAAAAATGGTTTGTTGTATTATTGGTAGTGAACCTTCAAATACATTATCAGTAGCTCCAACAGCTCCTCCAGATGCAGTACAGCTTAGATTGGCTTCAATTAGTACTGATGGTGTAGAACTATCATGGTCTTTTCCACAACAATATGGCGATGCAGCTTTGTCCGGCTTTCAACTTGTCAAAAATGGCCGTTGCCACGGCCACATAATACCTAGTGATCAGTCTTCAATTAAAGTAACAGATATGGAGGTAGGCGAAACAGCTGAATTTCAGCTTATTTCGCTTACTAATCATCCAGTCGGTAAATACACATCAATTGAAAAACATCCTGATTATTCGATGGATCAACCACAAAGACAAGAGCTTTTCAATAACAAAGCCCAAAGTGCCTCGATTGTTCGTTCAGATTATCCTGCATGCAAGATTAGTTCAATTCTAACTGTTAAATACACTAATTTGGTCAAACCAGTGGTCAAAATATGGACAGAAAAAGTAACTGGTTTTTCGGCTATAGTAGCCTTTCAGACAAGTAATACTTGTTTAATTATTTATTTAAATTAAATTTAAAATAATTGGAATTCTAATTGTAACATATTAGGCGAAACTAAGATTGGTAACATGAAAAATATATTATTTTTTTGGTGTATTATTTGCATGAAATTTTGTAAATTCATCTAAGTATAGTTTTGCATGCTAATAGTTTTTTTTGGATATTCGGTATTTAAAAAAAAAAGAGTAAAAATAAAATTGAAAAGTAAAAGAATAATCTCCATAAGGAATTTTTTGAAAATACACTAGATTGTAATATTCTATAATTTTTGAAAATTCATTAAATTATAATTTAGCGTAATACTTTTTCGAGCAACAAAAACAAAAAACTAAAATTGTAAAAAAATTTTTTTTACCATAAGTCTTGAAATCGTTCTGCAAAATGTTTCAGCTGAAAATAAGTTTATCTCACTCAAAATAAATCTCTCCAATTTAATTTTAATTATTTATATTGTAAGTAGTTCTTTGCAGAGATTTTGCATAAGATAAATTTTGGTAATACAAACTTTTTATAATCTGCTGAACGTTTATTTAGTTTAACATTTTGTAAAAAATAAATGTTGCTTTTAATCTCTTTTTATACTCTAAATTAACTTTCTTTTATTCTAAAAGGCAAAATGAATGAAAATTTTGTAGAACCAGACTACTATCTTGTAAGTTATTGGCCTGGAACAAATCCAAGTGATAAAAATACAAAAACAATCAAAACAGAAAGTAAGTCTTATTTTATTATTCAATTTGAATTAAATTTACTCTAAAATTTAATTTTTACTTTACCAAACTTTAAATTCTGTAAGTGAACAAATTTTTTCTCAATTTTTAGATAATTATGCAATGATTTAAAAATATTTAATAGCGTTTCAAATGTTTAAATTTCTTTTTTAATAAAAAAAAACCTCTCTTAGTTTAATTTAGATTTCAAAATAACGATTCTAACTCTTTTTAAAATAAATTTTTCTTAATCAATTAATTTTCAGGAAAAAAAAAGAATAGTGCTACGATAAGTGGTTCTGATGCAAAATAATTTTGTAAAATTACGAAAACTTAAAAAATTTAAGCTTAAAAAAATTTTTAAAAGCTGATCTAATTTTAGCATCGTTGTAATTATAAAACTTTAAATGACATTATATGTTAAAATAAACAGAATTGTATGAAATAAAAAATATTAATATTAAATAAAAATTTTTAAAATTTTGGTACTGTTACGTCATTATTGAAAAAAAGACCTATCAGAAACAGCAGCAACTTGTAAGATATGTCTTGAGAAAGTTAAAAAAGTGCTTAAAGTAAGAATGGTATGAAATAACCCTTAGACATCATAATCGATCATGTTTCTTTAGTTTAATTTGATAAATAATGCTAACTCACGTTGTCGAGTTGTTCCTCATGATTTCGATATTCAACTATACATTAAAATTTCTAGGAAACCACGCTAAAATATTTTCAGTTAAATAGAAATATCCATTTTTGGTCAAACGAAAGCTTTTGGTTTGTTTTGGTCAGGTTTGTTTCCTTAAGATAACGCTAGACTTCATACAGCTACAAGAAAGAAGGCAAATTAGTAAAGCTGGAAAGATTTACTCAATGGATCATTTTTTTAGAAGAATAAATTTTACTAACCAAGACAAAGTTGAAAAAGAATGATGTCTTAAGTTTTTGGCTCCGAGACTTATACTAATAATATATAAAATGATATAATTTATTCATTAATGAAAGCCAAACGATTTATAGGACTGTGTTATTTGTAGGAATGTAGACTAAATCTTACTTTAAAAAAAATACGCAATTTTACGTAAAATTACGCAATTTTAAATCAGAGCCAAGTATAGTTAGGCATAATTTCTCTAAAAAAAATTAAAATAATTTTTTGATTCTGTTATTGAAATTTATTTATTTAGAGGATTTTGTTCGCTTAAATAATTTGAAACCATCTTTTGTTTACACTGTCCAAGTGGAATCGCGAAAAGAAACCAAAAGATTGGAATCATCGAAATCCAAATCAAAAAAAGAATACAGATATATTGTCTATTCAAAATCGAATCTTTTACAATTTCAGACTGCAAGTCCGCCAGATCCACCAACTAACTTGGCTGTCATATCTACAACATGTCATGCAATAAAAATTTCCTGGGATCCACCAATTGATCATGGCTCAGAAATTATCGGTAATAAAAATCTAATACTTTCTAAATTTAGAGTATAAATTTGTGAAAAAAATTTTTTTAAAGCCATCAGAATCGATTGTAATTCAATTGGCACAAAGAAGCCACTAAATATCTTTAAAGAACTAACGCCGGACAAGAAAAGTTGCATTATAGACAATTTGTCTGAAAAAACTAGATACAAAATAAGTGTCACAGTGATTTGTGAAGAATATTTCATAAACCACAAAATAAGAGAGTTGAAACAATTGCCAAAATTTCATCTTGAATCTATGCCATGGCTACCAAGCGCTTCTATTGAAACAATGACTTCGGGAACAGACCCGGCTAGTGCAGTCAAATGCAAATTAACACTCGACTCTTGTCTAGATGTGTGCTGGAAATCGGCAAAGGTTTATGGCACAAATAAATTTATAAGTCAAATTTTGTGTTATCAAGAAATACTTGAAGAAAAAATGGCCGTACAAATACCACTTCCTTGCAATGTTAGAAATTTTAAACTAGAAAACATTAAAATTGGAAGTAAATACAAAATATGGATTGAATCTGTTGTGATGATTAAATTGAGTATTGAATCAGATTCAATGATTGAATCAGGTGAAAATCACTATAAAGATATCAAGAATTCAAGGTGCACTAATGTTTGCTCTGAGGCTCTAATATTTAGAGTTCCTGCACCATGCGAGCCAGCTATTGTCAATTTAACTGGATATACTAGTGACTCTATTGAAATCTTCTGGGCTAAACCATGCATGTACTCGGAACACAAAGATCCTGACAATTCAGAAGAAAATCTCTTCTTATTTAGACATCTCATTGGTTATCGAATCGAAGTGAATGGCATAAGACAGCGTTCGCTCAATCCAAATGAAAATTTTTGCATCTTGACCAAATGTAAACCTCAAACTACCTATAATATTGTTGTTATAGCTCAAACATGTTTGATTCCGTCCTTTGAGGTAAAGTCTAACACTAAACTAATTAATAATTATTATTTTTAAAGTAAAAATCTCTGATAGAGAGAAGAATTAAAACAAAATTTGTTCAAACTTGAATTTTTTATTTAAGTTTTTATTTAAAAAAAGATATTTTATTATTTTTTTTATATGCATTTAAAAAAATGTAATTTAACCTCTTTTTTTTCTCATTATGCACTCCTTGTGTAGAATAGGGTCATTTGATTTCTTTGTAACTATTTTAATTATTGAATATTTTTTTGAAAAAAGTTTCATTCAAAAAAAAGCTTGTAAGGTTACCAACACTACTAAAAATCTGGTAATCTGAAAAATTTTCATTAAACTCCTGAAATAGCACAAATTTCTTAAGATATTCTTTTTAATGAAAATTTTTTAATCAATGGTACAATTTGTAGCATTTAAAGAGCCAGTTTTTTACCTCTGGAAAAAAAAAATTTATTTTAAATAAATTCTTAAAAAAATTGATTTTTTCTTCGTTTAGAGAACAAACGACATGACCGATGATGAAATAGATGTATCTGACATTGATGAATCGTTCTCAGATCCACTTCAAGTCACAACATTTTCTGATAATGGAGAAACTCATTTTATAAGTTTGAGAGGAAAATTTGAAAAAGTAATGGAAACCGACGAACCCGATTCAATAGGTCGTATTCGTCTCGATTGGGATATACCGACAATAACCAAAATTGGCCAGTTGAATGTAAATTGGTTTTCTGTTGAAGAAAGCTTGTCTAGAAGAAAATCATTTGATCCTTCATTAACTCATTGCTTTATTCCAGTAACCAAATTTAAATGCATATATGAAATCAGTCTGGATGTTGTGGCAGATAATTCCAAGATAGTGTTTACAACCGATAGGCTATTTATAGAGATTCCTGGCTCTCCGGATCCACCATTTATTTGGCTTAAAGAGAAAAAGGAGAATTTCATTGTAGTGCATTGGTCAGAGCCTCGGATATATCAAAACAATCAAGTAGACGGTTATCATTTGTATTTAAATGACACAAAAGTTGGAGCCAAAATAGACAAACTAGTTCAATTTGCCAATATACCATTAAAAATGAACCGCATTTTTAAAATAAATATTCAGGCTTTGAGCTCTTCAGATGACTATGAAAATTCTGATATGTCCAATAGTTTACACATAAATACCAGCTTTTCTAAATCAATTGAACCAGTCGAATCAGTTACAATGCATCAAACTCATCAAAAAGAGATTTTTGTCGGTTCAAATCATCAAGTTGAATTGAGAAAACATTATGAAGGTGAAAATAATTCGGACTATTTTGAACCCAAGTCATGTATTCCCGTAAAAATTTCAAAAATGGGTCAAGATTATATTGATATTGACTGGTCTGGCTATGTTAAAGACACCAATTTAATTAATGAGTACAGAATTCAGTGGCATTGTTTGAATTCCAATCAATATAATGAGCACAGATGTCCAGCTAGTGTTACTTCGTTTAGAATTAAAAGACTCGGAAGTGGAATGCTTTATTGTATTAAAGTATTTGCTATTAAGGATACAAACACTTTGGTAAAACGTTCCAAAAATATAATTTTACAAATGAACGCTGCTCCTGATAAACCTTCAATTAAGTTGAGGTAAGATATATTTAGAAGTATTTTCAGTATTTTTAGAAGATTTAAAACAATTAATCTTAAAGTTTTATATTTTTGAAATTTTATAAGAAATCAAATTTGTGGGAAAGATTAAATTTTCATTTGAATAAATAAGAAAAAAATGCTCTTCTTGCTACTCTCTTTCCAAAAAAACTTTTTTTAATTAAAATTTTAAGAATTAAATACAAAAAAAAAATTAAAAGCTCCTCTTATGTATTAGATACTAAATCAAAGAACCAAAATTTTTTAACTCTTTATTGCCATGGCTTCATTTTTGATTTTTATTCATCTATTTAAAGTTTAAGTCCCATGATCCAATTTAAATATGATTGTTATATATTTAAAAAAATAGAAAAATTTAACATTAGAAAGCCCGACTGATTATTAACACTCAAAAACCGGATGACTTTTTTTGGCCCTTTTATTTAAATCTTTTTTAATACTTTTTTTCAATGAAAATAAAATTATTTTATAGAAAAAATTAAATAATTTTATAAT
>PJRA01000048.1:1135029-1153003 GCA_016987375.1 Brachionus koreanus
TAAAATTATTGAATAAAAAACAAATAAAGGAAGTTACAGAAGGGGTTCAAAAGACCCCTCCGGTTTTTGAGTGTTAATAAAAATTTTAAACTTGAAAATGAAGACAAATTAAATTATTTTTTCAGAAAATTAATTAAATTTTTTTGAGAATTAAAAACAAAATGTTTGAATTTTTATAAAATTTTATTTCTATCAAAAAATATTTAAGTTTCAATTGTTAAAAAAGAAGTCTAAAAACTCACCAGGTTTTTTAGTCTTAAAAGAGTCTTTACATTTTCTTTCTTTAAAAATAAAGCTATCGTCTCGCTACTCGCATTAAAAACTCTCTCTATCTTATAGATATATTTTGTCGTGTTTCAAATTCCTTAAAGCTATTTTGATAAATAATTATATTTTCTAGATAATATCTAAAGATTGATTGAGAGTACCGTTTGCATAAGAATGCAATGGTTCAGGTTTTAGTTTAAATCCAAAGCTATTTAGAGATTAAAAACTTTTTTTCATTTTATATACATTAGCATCAAACTGCAAAATAGTCTAAATATCATTTTTGAATGGAGATTCAAGGTCATAGCTCGTTCTGCAATTTTGGAATAAAAGAATAATTGTCCCACAGGCTTTTGTGTATTTTACATAAAAATATTCAGCTAGTCAGTGTATCACAATGAGTTTTCATCAATATTTTGATATGCATCGCCATTATCATCCTCTTTGTTATCAAAAGAGCTATAAATTAGACTTCAATCAGTATTGAAGTCGTCTTAACTTTCATTTTGATTGTTTATTTATTCATTCCAAGCGATCTTGTAGTCTGTTTGTCGTCTAAACATTTTTATTTTTTTCATGTTAAAAATAACTTATTTGACAAAAAGAATAATTCAAAGAAAAATACATTCCGAGTTACAAGTTTTTTTATCAAGTTTCAACAAATTCCAAAGAAAATCATTATTTCCTGTGATTTTAAGCACTAAAGAGTTTAAAAAGCAAATTGAAAATGATCATCAATTCAGACATCTTTATTTTACGAAAATTAAATTAGTCAAACAGTTTTTAAGTATTGAGCTAATTTAGAAACAAATAAATTTAAAAAATATCAATAAATTTTATTATATTTTATTTCAAATTAATTAATAAATAGTTTTATTTATTTTGATAATAAATTATTTAAGAGCATGCAATCATAAATACATAACAATTGAGTGGAAGCCTCCAATGACGTATGGCGAGTCGCAAATAGTTGCATACAAGCTGTACATTAACAGTAAAGTTGAAGCAGTTCTTTCTTCAGATCAGACCACATTTACTTGGACTAGAGGCTCTGCATGCGAGGACTACGTCTTTCAAGTTCAAGTAAACTACAATTTAAATTAATTATTTAATGTTTGAAATTATTCTAACATAGGCCTTAAGTACTGATGATTCTTTAGCTAGTCCTTTATCTGACCCATTAAGAGTCACTTTACCAGGAATTAAAATACCAAAACTTCAATCAATAGAGAACGAAAACAACTTATTGAGGATAACATGGGACGAACCGATTATCAGCGGAGGAGCCAAGATATCCTATTTTAGAGTTTTTGCTGAAAACGAGTATTCAGGTCGTGTACAAATTCAAGGTCCTTTTGACGAATCGATACGAGAATGCGAGTTCTCAAATTTGGAAGTTGGTCGGCATAAAATTCATTTGGAAATCACAGTACATGGTTCTGTTGAGCCTGTGTGCTCAAACCCTATCTATGTGGACATAGGGCAAAAACCAGAAGCACCTAATCTACAAGTTCAAGTGCTTGGTTTAGCAGAAAGAAAAAAATTGGATAAAATAGCAAGCAATTTAATAAATAAAAGAGATCGATTGCTTAGAATAGTCACCTATTCGAAAGGTGAAAAAGTTAACCTACCGAGATCTATGGCTAGTTTGAGACATCTCGAGGAAGCGCTTAATGATTGCTTAAAATTACTAGCTAATTATACTGGATTTATAGTGGCAAATTTGACCTGGTCTTGCTATCAACCGAATCAATTAGTTAGATTATTGGGTTTTAGAATTTATGTTAATGGAAAACAGTATGGCTCGGACCTTAATGCCAGTGCCAGAAGTGTCAGAATAAAAGTACAATTTTTCTGAATTAATTTATTTGAAATTTTGAATTAATATCAAACTCAATATATGACTTAGACTTTTGATCAATTCAAGCATATAAATTATTTCTAAGTAAGGATTCAAAAAATCTTGTTTTTTTTTAAATCTAAAAAGTAGTAGTATCATTGTTTATTATTTGAAAAAAGAGCATAATTTAGAGAAAATAAAAAATTTTACAAAAACGAGTAATAATAAAATTTGAATGCAAATCAATATATGATTCTAAAAAACTATTATAGCTTTTGTTTTCAGTATTTTATTTTTTTCTCGGGTTTTGTTGTCACATCTACAGCCAAGTAATCATATACCAACTAGAAATTAATTCTATGAGAACTTAGTACTTGAAGAATTTAATAGAAAAAAAATTGAAATTTTTTCCTATGCGTGAAATTAAAAAAAATCACGAAAACGAAGTGAAAAAAAACAAAGAAAAATTATTAAAATTAAAAACGGCAAACAATTAATTAATCTAAGTAATTTATTTATCTATCGAGAAAAAGCTTCAAAAAGCCTTGCTAAAAAATCAGAAAGATAAGCAATATTCATATTGAATATTTGGAGTGACACAGAAATTAAACATTTGATGATTGATTTTTTTTTCCTTATTTTATCATAAAATCAGTATAATAAATTTTTTTTCTCTTTGATACCAAAAAAAAATGTTTTTCCTTAAAATCTAGTATTTAATTATGATGATATTATAATCGCATCGGTATTAGCCTATATTGATATTAAATTCTCATTTTTTTTTGGTTCAAAATTCTCTAAGTATTAATTTCATAGTAATAAAATATTTATAGAAAAAAAGTTAATTTATTGCAGAGTTATTTGAAAAAATTTAACAAAAAAGTTTAAATTAAAAAAATCAAATTTTTCAATAAAATCTAAATAAATTAAATAAGCGTTATTCAAAATTAAAAATTCAAATCATAAAAACTTTAACATTGATATCATGATCACAAATAAATTTATTAATCTTTAATAAAATTCTAAATGAATGAATGCTATAATTCTTTAAAATCTTATTTATTTCATTAGAATTATTTATTATGAACTTTATTTTTAAAGGTTTTAAGTTTTAAAGGATTTAAAATTTTTATTTTAAAATGAAAAATTTTCTGTAAAATCACCGATTTAATTTATCTTCTTCAAATCAGTGAAAAAATCAAAGTCTTGAAAAAAATATATTTGTGGTGTTGAATCAATTCATAAAAAAAAACTGATAATTTTTTTTTTATTACATAAAATTCAAATAAAATCTAAATAAGAATAAGAATTACTTATTTTCAATTTAAAAATCAATTAAAAAAATTATTTTTTAGCTATCATTGGAAAAGCCAGTTCATTCAATTTTTATAACAGCATTTACTGATCGGAAAAAATTGGAAAGTCAAAACTCGAATATCGTTGAATTGATAAGCGAAAATTTTCTTCCGTTCAGCTTTTATTGTTTGAACACAGCTCATTTTAAAAACAAATCGTTAGTATCTTCTAAAAATTTTTTTTTCTTTTTCTAATTTGTAGTTAATATTAGATGGCCAGAAAAAGGATGCTGTGCATATCAAGATTCATTGTCAATTGAAAGAGACCTGGTTTCATCATCTAAAGAAATAATCAACCTTGGAAAGCTCAGACAAAGACAAGAGACTTTCAAATGCGAAGTGCTAGATTTAATATCATTGAAAAAAACCTATTTGGAGAGTAAATCTAAATCCAGTCGGATGACAGTTGTCTTATTTTGGACAAAATGGTGTCTGCCTTCAATAAAAATTTTAAATTTTTTTGTCATGTATTCCAGACAGTACACAAGTAAAGCTGATTTTATTGCCTGCCATTGTGGAAATGAAGATCCTAAAGAATTATATGAACTTATTAAAAAAGCTGGCTATCTTAATGAAAATACTACATTTGTAAATGATATTCAGTATAATTCAAGTTCTGAGAATAATTTAAAATCATCAGTCGACCAGTTTGATTTAAAAGGTGTGCCAACTCTAATGGTCTTGAATAAACATGGTCAAATGATTTGGAAAGGTAGATATTCGGTATGTAATTACAGAAACTTTGAAAATTTCATGAATCATACATTCAGTGAACTTAATGAAACAAATTGTCCAAATGAATCATGTGAATTGTGTTCAAGCGATTCAAACATAGATCCAGAATTTTTTGAATTAAGAAGCGAGCAAAAATCTCTGACTCAATATCTTGAATCATATATAAAGCCTACGCCTGATGTATGGCATGGTCTTGAGACACATAAACGATCGATTCCTAGATTACCGAGAATAACAACGCGACAGTTGATAAGTGTTCCTACAAGCGCAAGTTTGAGGGATTTTAGGCAAAAGCAAGACACAGCTATTGTATCCAAAAAGCATTTGTTTTCAACTTTTTCTATAAATAGCAAATCACGGACAGGTTCCAGTGACGGATATTGTTACAAAAGTGGAAGAATTCCGATATAAAAATACTAATTTTCATTTATGTGTTTTTTTTCTTAATTTTGGCTTTAATTTTGAAATAAATATTCTTTGATAAATATCAAATTTTTTTTAATTATTAGAAGGACAGAAGAGAATTTTTTTAATTAACTGATATAGTACTTTATAAAGAAAAATAGGAGTAATGAAGAAAGAAATGAAGTTCATATTTTTGAAATTCTTCCAAAGAAATCTAAATCAGTCAAAAATATCCAGGATTGTTTAAATACTGATATTTTCCGACAAATAGCATCAGCACTGGTTGATCATGAAATTTGAGAAAAAAACAATGTAACATGGGTTCGATATAATTTCCGAATATTGTATGCATGCAAATATAATTTACAAAAAAAATTTTTTTCTTAATTTTTATTTTTAAGAGTTTTTTCAATCAAAAGGTTTTCATTTTCTGAGTCCGAGTTCAAAGTTGTCACAAGAAGCTTATACAGCGAAGCTTAACAACAACTGGCCAAAGTGGAAAAAGCTGATACACTTTCTGAGTCATCAATATCGACATGCTCTCCATCTTCTAAATAATTCTTAAGAAATTTTTTAAAGAAAAATTGATAAAAATAATCTCTCTTGTTTGATTTTATTTAAAATTAAATTTTTTGAAAAATTGCGAAAATTATTTTCGTACTAATAAATAAATTATTTTATTTTTCAAAATTTATAAAAACAAATTAAAGTTTTTTTATAAAAATAACGCTTTTTTTGTATCTGGTGTGTTCAGTTCTTTTTTCAGATGATGATGGTTCAAATCTTCTCTGAGTTAAAATTTTTAAAACTGTCAAAAAATCTAAAAAAATCAATTAAATATAAAAGAAAAAAATCAAGTTTCAAATTTATGACTATTTTCTCTTGGATTAAGGCATAAGCTATTTGCGTAATTAATTCCTGTTCCAAAATTTATCATCTCAAATCCATTTATTATTTTAAACAACTGTTTAAATCTTCCCTCAATCGTTGTTGCTCTAGACTCATCAATCCAAGGAAACTGCTTGAATAAAAGAAGCCAAATGTTATTCCTCCATTTTTCTATGCACTATTTATTTTGGTTGAATCAGGTTTCAGCTATTCTTTAAATTAAAATTTAAATTGAATTTCTGAAGTCACTTTTTATAATTAAGTCTATTTTTAAATTCTAAGGCTATTTATGATTGAAAAGTGTTTTAAAAGAGAATTTTAACATTTTGTCTAAAAATTTATGCTTAAAAGAATTTAAGTCATATTGTAACAAATAGTTGTTATCATCATTAGAATTTTTCGCATCAAACTTACGCTTAAACAGTTTAAAATTTTATTTTTAAAATTTAAAAAAAAATTGCTAATTAAATTTAAGTAAATAATTCTAAATTAGACTTTTCCTTTGTAGATTTTTTGAGGTTTTTCTTCTTTTGAAGAATTGATTGAGCTTAAACCAAAATTTCTAATTGTCATTAGTGAGTGAAATAAACTGACTACTAATTCAAATATTGAAACTGCTATTGAAGTAAAGAACAACGTTTTTGAACAACTCAGATAGTTCTTTTGTGATTTTTTGGAATTAACATTATCGTAAATTGGTAAGACAATTATGAGACCAAAAACAGCCCATCCCATCATCAGGACACTTATCTGAAGAGTTCGATCAATTCCAAGATATCTTCTGATAGATAAAAATAATCCGAACAAACATAAAATTAGTGAATTGAATAGAATCCAAATTGGTATTTGATCATTGATCGGACAGTTGTTTAAATTTTTAAAACCTATCCAAGCTGTGTATAGAGGAATGGAGACAAAAAAAAATCCAGAGAAAAAAAAATACAAACTGTCTGATTTTGAAAACAAGTTCTTTTTATCTGATTTATTTTTATGAAAAAATTCTCGTATTCTTTCTCTTCTTTCATAATCTCTTATTGATTTATCAGACTGAGATGAGGTACACGGCTTGATATCTTTGAAATACATAGTTGAAATAAGTGGTAAAAAAACAAAATAAAAAAAAAACTTAATAATTTTTATAAAAATCTTGAAATATATATATATATTTTTTATTTTCTTATTATAAAATCCTAGTAACATATATGACAAATAAAATTTGATTTGGTTAATTAAAGAATTTTAATTTTAAAATATTTTATTTAAAAAAATTTTCTTATATAAGCTCTTTATTCACAATACTATTCAAATGATAAAAATAACGGAATATTTTTGATTTAAGAAGTTTTAAGATGTTATATTCTAAAAAAAATCAGTTAAAGTCGAATTTGGATTTTTTTCTTTATTGAGGAGTAAGAGTGAGTTATTGTGCAAAAACTGGTACCATGTTGAACTAAATAAGAAAATTACTAAAATTCCAACAATTTTTAAAATTCCACCGCTAATGAGCTAAAATTTTTAATTTTTATTATTATTATTAATTAAATTTAATTTAAAAAACAAAAATTTTACCATATCTTTTGTTTTTACGTGTCCACTGGCAAAAACAATTGAATTGGCTGGAGTAGCTATTGGAAGCATAAACGAAAAATTAATTGCCATAATTGTATGCATTAATAAATACAAAGGATCAATTTCATTTTTCAGACTCTACGAAAAACAAAAATATTTAATTTGATCCAATTAATATCATTTAATGATTTAACTTCAAATTATTTTAAAAAATTTTATTTAAAAAAAGTTTTTTTTATAAGTATTCACAATCATTTATGTAAAGTGTTCTTTAACAGCATTTGTTTTTGTTCCTATCATCAATATTCCTAATTAGAAATATTTTTAGGATTACTTATTGCCTAAAATGTTGTAATAAGTGTGTGAAATTTGAGCAATGTCTGAATATAATAATAATAATAAGTTACAGAAAGAAAGCTTGCGAAGATGTCTAACTAGGAAAACAACTATGGTAGCTAGATACATCGAAAACTAGATACAAAGACATTATTAGTTTTATACATAATTAGGACAAAAATAAGCAATGAGATTAGAGAAATTCAAAATAAGAAAATTTAAAGGATTAAAAAAAATTTAAACTATAAAAAAATAAACTGCTATGACCCAATGTTTGATTAAGTGGATTTCTTTTTGTCTGTTCATATTTTAATCTAGGTTTGAAAATTTTGCAAAACATTATGACTCACCTCACCATTAATCAAAAAAAATTTATTTTTTTTTAATCTGAAGGAGCTTTGGCTCTATACAGATATTTAAAAAATAAAATATTAAATTGACTTGAGAGTTAAAAATTAGCAAAAATTTTTTTTTTATTTTTTTATTTTTTTTTTGAACAAAAATTGGTTTGATAAAATTGCCTATCAAGTTGGCCTTTTTGGAAAAAAAATAAGTTTCGATTAAAAAATGGATCAAATATTTTGATTTAAATTTTTCAATTTTTTTCTTTTTAATCTAAAGGAACATTAGCTCGGTACAAAAGAAAAATAAATAAAAATACATATAAAGTTAAGCTCAAATCTTTGTTTAAAATGCGCAAAATTTGTTTCTTTTTTCTCTAGAATGGAGATTCTCTTTTTAGTATTTCTCTAATAATGTATTTTCGGTAATATTTGATCAATTTTCATTTTTTCAAAAGTGATCAAAACAATTTAAAGCTTTGTTCTATAATCTCTATTTTTTTTCTTTCTCTATTTTGTTAATTCACCATTTTTATTATTTATAATTGTTAGATAATTAATGTATTTGTGGAAAATTAATTTTTTGATAATTTTATATGCACTAGAAAAAATAATGTCGAGTTTAACACTCAAAATCTGTAGGGTTTTTTTTGACCCTTTTTACTACCTTTTCCTTTACTTTATTATCATTAAAACAAGCATACAAAAATTAACTAATTTTAATATTTTTTGAATTTAGATTTCTGATTGAAAGAAAAATCTCAAAAATTATAATATTAATTGTTAAAACAAAAAATCCAAATCTCTAGAATGGTGGGTTAAAAGCTTTGAGATTTGGTTTATGAAGAATTATCTTTTCTGCAGATACTACTACTAATAGTAGAAATAATTTATTTTTATATCAAAGTTTCTCTGAAATTTTTTTAACACTAAAGGCACCAAACGAGTCAAAATGACTCCTTTGAAAATTTTAAGTCCTCGTATCTTTTGGATAGATTTTTCAAATAAATATATCTTTTTTGAATTATGAAGATTTTAAAATATTCCTTAAAAAGTGATATTGCTTTATAAAATTAATATAATTTTTTTATAAAATATTTTTAAATTAAAAAAAACATGAAAACATGCTTGCTGCTTCTAATATTAATTCGAAAATCAGTCAATTAATGTTTAATAAAATAAGCAGTTTTTTTTCTCCTTATTCACTCCTTAGACCAAAAGGATTGTCCATCTTTCTTAGTACATTTTTGAGCCAAGATTCCTATATCAGATATTAGGGTTGATTGGTTCAAAAATCGGACAGAATACCCAAAATCAAAAATTTTTAATTTTTAAATTTTAAATATTCAAAATTTTAATAATAATTAGAAAAAATGAGCTTAAAAATTAAATTTAACCAAATTTTTTTGATCATTTAAAATTAATTATAAAAAAAAGAAAGAAAAAAGTCTTACTAATGAATTGACGATCGGGAGAAAAATTGATGACATTGAAAAATTACAAGTAAATTCTGTACCAATTTCACTTAGAACAACAATTAAACCAAGTGCGAGTTCTTTTTGAGCAGGCATTAAGCGTTGGAGAAGCGAGCCGATTGAATTTGAAAGCTTAGATTTCTATTTTTTTTCGATAAAAATTAAAAACAACATAAAATTTTGAATTATCCAACAATACTTCGAATCCTTTAGATAGAGCAAAACTTCCTCCAGCGAATAAAAGAATGTTCCAAGGAAATGATTGATTAATTATTTTCCAATCAATTAGATTCTTGTATTCTTTTCCCGCAAAAATGTTCTCTTTGGGCCAGACTGTAACCAAAAGTAAAATTAACATTGCTGGGGTTGTATCAGTAACAAAACTTTTTAAAACAAATGTCAAAATAAAATAATAAAAATTTTTTTTGTTCTATTAGCTTATTTTCAACAATCTAATTGAAAAAAAAAATTTTGACTTAATCTTAAATATTATCTAATATTATAATAATTAATCCGAAATATCTGCCTTTTTGAAATTTAGTACAGAACAATAGAACAGAACAAAATGTTAAAAATTAAAAGCCTTTAGAATAAGCTTTTTTTTTTTTAAGAAAAAAAGTAATAAGCTTTTTAAGCAATAATTTTTGTTCTATTTTTGTCTTTGTACCAAATTTCAAAAAACCAAATATCTAAGAAATTTTTATAATTCAAAATTTTCAATTAGTTAATTTAATTTTTTTGAAAATCAGATTAAACTTTAGCTAATTAAAAAATATTAAGTTTTTTTTTGGTTTTTTATCTAATTTTATACAAAAAACCCGATATTTTTATTCCTTTATATTTCTAACTAAACAACTCAATCAACCAAATTTAATGATTCCTTAAAGATTTCATAGGGAAAATTTATAATGATTCCTTAAGGAAATTGGACTCATTTTCATTACAAAATCATTCCAATTTTCATTAGAAAATCATTAAAAGAAATTAAACACGGCTCTTTGTGAAATCATCATGATGAAAATTGAACTTATTGAAAGCCTGATTTATTCCTTAATAATTAACCAAAAAAACGAATTTATTGATTAAGGAGATCATTTAGATTATGTGATATATTATCTTCATTTTAACAAAATAGGTTAATAAATTCGATCTTTTGAACATTTTTATTATTTTCAAAAAACTTAAATTTCAAAATAACTCTGATATTTTTAAAATTTTTTTAATCTAAAAAAGCTAAAGATCGTCAGAGAAAAAAAGTAAAAAAAATTGTTACCAATATCGAATATGATAATTTTTTCGAACTTTTTCCTAGCCTATTCTATGAAAATTTGGGTAATAAGTGACATAATGAAAATGATCTGCTTGATAAAAATTTTTTGATTTTTTGGTTAATTAATAGCGCATAAATTAGGCTTTCAATTTTATTCTATATCTAAAAAATATTGATTAATTAAAATGTTGTAAAAGGTATGATTTATCTATTATGTGGATCAATTTGTAATGAAAACATAAGAAACAAGAGAGACTCGATTAATTTGCTAATAAAGATCATTTATGTTTAATTTGGTCAGTAGATCACATTAAACATAAAATCTTAAAATCGACTTTTGTTAAGTTATTTGAACTAAATCATAAAATCTTTAATTTTCAGATGATTTTATAATGTTTCCTTAAAGAATCATTGATTTTTCACTACTTTTGGGTTGACTGGGAAGCTTCCTTTGTTTGCCTAATTTTTAAAAAAAATGACTGGGTGAAGTTGATAAAAAGTGTTTAAAGAAAATTTAAAATTCTTCTTTTTCTTAAATAAAATAGCAATAAAACAATTTAGCATTATTTCCTTATAAAATTTTTTGACAGTAAATTTTTGACAAAAGATTCATCTGACATTATTTTAAGCAAGACCGTTGCATTTACAGAACTAGTAAAAACCTGAATTTTGAGAAATAGAAAATTTTAAAAAAATTAAAATAGAGAAATTTCGCAACAGTGCCAATAATTTGTCCTCGCGAGCCAGCATCAATATTAACTAGCCTTTAAAAAAAATTTCTCTTTTCTTTTATAATAATTATTGTACAATTAGATTTATTTCTCAAATTAATAATTATTCTTCTCAATAAAACGTTTAATACTCAAATAATTGAAAATTTTGACTTAATAGTCATTCAAAGTTTAATGCAAGACAAATTCAAATGAAATGTTAAAAAAATTTACTTCAACTAAAATTAAAATAAAATTTATCCTAGCTTCACCCTTCATAGAATTAGTAAACAAAAAAACTAATATTAATTAATAAAATTTTTAAAAATTATACAATGATTTTACTTACTAATTTGATTAAAAGAAAAAAAGATTTATAGAAACTAGGAAAAAAATATTTTATAGCTAAATTTTATAATAAATTAGTAATAAATTAAGATAAGCATTAAAACAAAAAATATAAAAAGTTAAATAAAAAAATTATTTAAGATTACCCTTTTGGAAAAAAATACGACCAGCCTTTGATCCAATAGATGTCTCTGGTGAACCAAAGAAAAATTAGAATGATAAAAAAAAACCCAATGCTCTTTTGTTCCCAATTAAGAGAACCACACTCGCTATGCTTTCGTTTGATTGCCCTTTTAAGTGGTTCCTTTTCGATTATTTTTTCCGAATGAATAGCTTTGCGCGAAAATCCTCTTGGTATGTATAAAATGCACAGTAGAGCCCAGGCAAATATTAACATGGTAAATGTGAATGGAAGTGAGTAGAGAAAGTAAGACAAAAAATTTATGTTGTTGTTTGGAAAATTTTCATCCAAAAAACCCTTGAGCAAAATGTTAGGCGGCGAGGCTATCAAACTGCCAGAGCCTCCAATTGTTGACGAAAAACTAACGCTAAGACAAAATGCTTTTAGTATCTTAAGACTTTCTTTAGAATACTCATTGTTTTGTTCAGCTTCAGAATTTTCTTCAAACAAACTTTCTCTTGATGGCTCTTGGCCTTCTGCAAAATCTATTTTCTCAATTGAGTTTTCAATTCCAAATGTAACTTTAAATTTTCATTTATTGTTAACTTTAGAATAAAAAAAGAAACGAAAAAAAATTTACCTAGTTGACGACATCTTTTTATTTCAGTGGTAACAGCTTCATTTATTTCAATTAGATATTTGGCTATCTCTACAGTGATCGGAAACATCATCATGCACACAGATGCATTGTTTGAGATCCAAATGGACAAAAACCATGTAATGCACATAATTCCCAATAGCAGAAAATTGGGATTCGAACCGAACAAAAGTATTATCCTGAGCGAAAGTCGTTCATTAAGTCCACTTGATTTTATTGACTGTGTTAGAACAATAACTATGAAATATAGAGTAAGTTGAACAAAATAGACAACTCAATTTTAAGTTATTTAGTTTACCTGCCAAAAAAAGCATTAAAATGTCCTGAATGTAAACAGATGCAACATCACGTGATGTCATAATGCCAAAGATTGGAAAAAGTAGAATGGGTATAAGACTGGTAGCCGCCATTGGAATGGTTTCCAACAGCCAAAAAGAAGACATTATAATCATTACATAGCCGCAAAAGGATTGCTTTGATTATTTTAATTTGATTAATTAACTAAATTTATTTTATTCAAAACTTTTGTTACCTTGTTTCCGATAGAAATTGGTATAACTAAAGCCAATAGTGGAATGCATATGGCTTGAATTAATTTGGAATAAGGTCGAATTTTTTTTTTGTATAATGAAGATATAGTGTTTAGCATTTTTTGTTTAGTATTGATTAAATACTTAGAAAAAAAATCTAAATTTCACTAGAACATAATAATAATTTGAGATTGAATGAAAATAAAGTAGGAGTTAGAAAATTGAATGCAAAATATTGCATCATTATAATTTGCGCCAAAGTCGGATAATAAAATTAAAGGGGAATCGTCAGTATTACGCATACGCCTCTTTTATTTTATTTAAGTGACTAAGTCACATGACTAAGGTTTAGTAAATATTTGATCAAAACCTTGAAGTTTAAATTCATGTTAAAAAATTCTTAAAATGGTTCAAGTTTTGATCAAATTTTTGGGTTTATGTATACAAATATTGACTTTATTTTGGCTCAATGTCGTCCAGGTGATTTTAAATCTAGTTCGAAAATGTTTTTAGTTTTTAGACTTAACTGAGATTTGACAGCCAAATTGACCTAGAAGAAAATTGTTACCTAGATTTCTTAATTAAAAGAAAAATGGAGTCATTAAATCTGATATAAGCATTTTTGTTTTTCTTTTTTGTTTAGTAGACTCTCAAAGGCATTTTTTGATGCCACGTAAATTCAATTATTTTAAAATAAAATTTAAAATATAAAAAAATTAAATATGCCGAATACTTAGAGCTTAAAAGATTTATTTTTAACCATTTTCTAAACGATATTCGATATTAAACATTTTGAAAATAAATAATGTTGCTTTTTGAAAAATAAAATGAATTTAATTTAATTTAAAAGAGAGATGAAATATGAGAATTAGAAATATTTTAGTTAAATTTTTATACTTTTTGATTCAAATAAATTATCTTAACAATTATTAATTTTTATTGAATTTCGCTATCTTTTTTGCTGTTTATCATTTTTTAAATGTTTCAGCTATCTTATTCAAACAGTGAGTTCAGCTAACGTGATTTTAAAATGCTATCGATTCTTTTTTATTTTTTAACTTATAATTAATTATTGAAAAAATTTTTTTTGAAAAATTTGTTTATTTTCTAAACAAAAATTATGCTCATAATAATGACAAAGTAATTTATTTTAAAGATTTTGTAAACATTAATTTGAAATAGATTAAAACAAGATTAATTTTGTGACCGATTATATTTATAGGAGTAACACAATGCTTGGTTATTTTTATCTACAATTTTATTTAACGATAGACGATAATCAAGTTCAGTTGATAATCAGGTGGTTTAGTAAAAGATGATGATTTTAAAATTTGCAATGTCACTTTCACAAAAATGCTCGCTCATTTTTGCCAAAATCTTTTAATAAAAAAAATATTCTTTATTTGGTATTTGGTATAATTTAAAAATCATTATTTTTTTTAGACTTAACAAAAAAAATTTAATTCATTCTGACCTTATTAAAATCACTATCTTATGTTAATAAAATTGAAAAATTTAGGTTAAAGTAGCCTAAAGAGTTATGAGTCGTTGAACTTCAATAAAAACACCATCTTCGCAAAAAAATTATCCTGAAAATTTATAAAAAAAGGCACAACATTTTTTTAAAAACAAGTAACCAGAATTAAGACATATATACATATATGGAAAATAAAATTTTCTTTCAGGTTATTTGTTTTAAAAGAGCATTAATTTATCAAAAGTATGCTCAATTACCGCTTATGATTTTGAACACAAAATTACTTAATGCTTTAAAAAAATAGCTAAACCCAAATTTAAACTAAAAATTTATTTTTAACTATTTGATTAAGTATTAATTCTTAAAAAAATTAGTTTTCAAAATCTTGTTCAATTATCAAAATTTGTTTTAATTTGTTACTAAATTTATTTATTAGGCAAAGTGATATTTTCGATGAAATTTCATTTTTAATTTTGATCAAATTATTTTACATGCACGATTAAATTTCAATTGCTTTTTTAAACTTTTTAAACATTTTAAAGCTTTATTTTTAAACTAATGAAAAATTTTATTAAAATTCTAATCTAAATAAATTTGTGATGTAATGAATATATATGTACACATCTTCACTAAATAGAAACTTTCTAGCTTTCTATTTTTTAAATATATCGCAATTTTTAATATCTCTTCAAACAGAAACTTACAGAAAATTTAAAATTTTATTTTTGTAAAATTACATTTCATTTTGTGACTGAAACGCTTAATAGAAGCTTTAGGATATTTTTGTCTTTCTTGATTTTATTAGAGCTGCATAAAAATGCGCATTTCATTAGTGATGTTGGTTAACCAACGTTTGGTCTACCAAAATTAAGTTAGCGAATTTTGGTTACACTATATTAGGTTAACCAATTTTTGGTTAAACAGTAATTGGTTTTTAATTTGGTCTCCCAAAAAAAAATATTTTATTTTTAAATAATAATCAAAATTAGTTCAAAATAAAAAAATTCGGCAATGTGAAATTTTAGTACAAAAATTACAATTACAAAATTACAATATTTATGAGTCAAGTTAATTAGAATTTTCAGCCCAATCTAAGATAGGTGTGTTTTCGTAAAAAAGACATCATTTTTTCAAAGTTAAAAATTTTTAAATATAAAATTTTTATAAATTGATAATAAATTAATTGTGTTTCTGAAATTCTAATTTTTGTGTATTTAAAAGTTGTTGTATATTATTCAAGTTATTTTCTCAAAATTAAACATTCCAATTCTTGAAAAAAAATGGTTTAGGATCAAGATCAATTATAATTTTTATTAAAGATAAATTAAAGCGTGAATTTAATTTTATTCAAAAATTAAAGTCAAAATATTGTACTTTAAATTTTGTATTCAAAATTCAAAAAATTAAAAAATTTGTTTAAATAACTGAATTTAGGTCAAAATTAGTCGACCAAAATAGTCGATTTTTTTTAACCAAATTTTGGCAAACCAGAAATTGGTTGACCTAAAATTGGCTAACCAGCTAACCAAGCTTTCAAAATTCAAAAAACCTGCAAAATAATGGGTCAAAAACCGAAAAATTGAAAATTATAAATTAAATTAGAGGCATTTAAAAATTATTTTTAATTATTTTATTTAATTTTTTAGTTTTTTTGTAAAACTAATTATTAAACCCGCACCATAACTCAAATCTACTTTATAATTTTCAATTTTTAATGCGGGGTCAAGACCGAAGGTCGCTTATGTGTGGACTTAAACCTAAGAATCAAAAGTTATCCCATGCACGATTTCGAAAGGGTTTACGGTAATAGTGTTGGTTATATATTTCTTTTATTAAAACCTGCTTCTTATGATTGTAGAATGAACGTTTGCGTGCATTGAAGAGTTTCTAATTAATAGTAAGTTTTGATTATAAAAATAAATTCATAATGAAAAAATGTATTTAATGAAACACATTTTTATCATTCTTTTATAAAGTTTCTAATTTTTTTTGTTCAATTTATATTGATCAATTTGTGAATAATTACTGCCAAGATTTCTTAGTTGTTTCTTCAAGATTCTTGAAATTCTAATAAAAAATCATATAATGTGCTGACTTTTAAAGCATAATCTGATGCACAAAAATGATTTCATGCTATCAGAATGATTTGATCTCATCACAGCAGCTGTCATAAATTGACGTTATATAAATTGCTCATTTGAGGTTCAATTTGTTTAATCTAACCAGCAGAGTACCACAAGTCCTCTTTTATTTTTAGTATTTATAAATCATCTGTAAACTTGTTTGATAAATAAATGTGAGAAATATGGGTATTTTTCAAAAATGATCAAAACATTTTAAATGCGCAATTAAATTTCATCGCAGATTTTTGATTTTTGAAAAATTTCAAAGCTTTATTTATAGACTTTTTAAAAAGGATTGTATTTTATAAAAATGCATTAAAATTTAATTGCCAATTTAAAATTTTTTTTGATCGTTTTTGAAAAATGAAATTTGATCAAAAATTTTACTTTGCCAGAAATATGACTACAGTACAATCAATTAAAGGTACTAAAGACAGTTTTTTATTTCAAAGAAAAATATTTCAGGCTGCTCGCTTATTTGGTCCTTGGATTTAAATATTGACAGTTTAACAGTTTAACTTGGTGCAAAAAATTCTTGTTTAATTGCGAGTATCGGACAGGGAAATCAACTAAAAAAACTCTTGAAAACGATCTAGGCATTTGTATTCAAAATTATTTGAATTTAATTTACCAAATCAAATCACTGGTGGAAATCTTTTGATAACTAAAGAAGTTGAACATTGATTGATTAGGAATGTTTTACACAGCTTCGAAAACAAGGAAAACAAGAAAAATAATATGAAATCTGATCTGAAGATTAAATGGTAATATCATTGAATTTATGTGATTTTGCAACATATGTGTAGTTGAGTGAGCGATGCATCATCTACATCATCACCGTCGCCATCATTAAACTTTTTCGAATTGACTTAAAAGTTATTTTTTGTACCGTTCAACCTGCCTTGATACATTTTTTATAAGCAAATTACCGCTTTATTTGTATGTAGTACTATTTTAGTTTTCAACAGAACCATTCATAATATTTTTAAACATTTAGATACACAAGTATTTTACCATATTCTACGTTTATTTCCGTAATTTGAAAAAAAAATCTCGATGAATTCTCAAAAATTTCAATTTTTAATTTTTCAGCATTAATTTTTTGATGATGAACATTAATATTTGAGGAACCAAAAACAAAAATTAAATTTTTTTGGTGCCATCATTCAACGGGATGAATAAAAACTTATAACTTACTATTAAACTAATTTATGGAAAAAAATGTGATTAGAACAAGTGTTGGGAACTGTGAACAGTAGCCACTAGACTGCTAAAATTTGATGCTGGCTGGGTGTGAAAGAAAAATTTTAAAAAATTTCCTAAGAAAAAAAATTAAATATAAGAAAAGGCTCTTAACACTAGAAGCACCAGACGAGTCATTTTGACTCGTTTAAAAAATTTTCAAATCCTCGTATCTTTTGAATGGATTTTTCAAATAAAAATATCTTTTTTGATTTTTGTAGATTTTAAAATCTTCTTTAAAAAAATGATATTACTTTTTAAGATATTTAAAGTTTTATTAAATA
>PJRA01000048.1:1154575-1176137 GCA_016987375.1 Brachionus koreanus
CTAACTCCTCCTAACCTCATATACAAATCTTTTAACATGGCGAAGATTTTTTCTCCAGTACAACCATTGTAAAAAAAAAAAGTATTTTATAAAAATAGTTGTGAAAAAGAGAAACAAACAATATATTAAATATATTAATATTCAAAAGATATATTTTTGCCACTTGAATTAATATTTTGTTTCCTGAATTTAAAAATGTGTAAAAAATTTATTGCAGAAGCATATTTTACAAATTAGATATTCAACAAATCTATTCGTTTTGATGAAGAAGTGGATCTATTTTCCAAATTATGATAATAGAAATCAGTGGTTTGACCCATATCAAACAACTTAGACACTCGTGAAAAGAAGAAACTTTTATAAAAGATGTTGTACTTTCGATGGAATTTCCAAAAGGTAATACTTTGAGCTGGTTACAGGTGGCTGTGCTATAAATGCAGACATTTATTCTGAACAATTTGAACGAATGAATACTTCACTTCAAGAAAAAAATATCTTTCTTTGGACAACTGAAAGCTAGGTTTGTTTATTCTAGACAACTCTAGACCTCATACAGCTAAAATAGCAGCCGCAAAAATAGAAGAGTATAGTCCAGATCTTTCTCCTTCTGATTATTTTCTTTTTCGCTCAAACCATTTGTCACTTTATTTGCTTAGTTCAAATTAGAATTGATTTTAAGAAATTAAGAAAAGAATTCGATAGAGCATAAAAAAATTATTTTTAAATTGAGCATAGGGTATTCTAATACAATGATTTTTAAACGATATTTATTTGAAATAAAAAACTATAAATTTTGCTAAAACTTTATGAGTTTTATTAAGCTGACTTGGAAATTTTAACTTTATTTAAATAAAAAAATAAATAATTAAAACAAGTTTCAATCAAATAAGAAAAATCATTGTTTTAAATCTCAGAAATATTTGTTAAATTAAAAAACAATTTTTTCTTAAACAGCATCTTGACTAGTCGAGTGAAAATTTTTTGAACAAAAAGCTGCCAATATAATGCTAGAAATAAAAAATGCGACTATAACCCAAATACCTGTGACTGACCAAAAAGCAACATTAAAACAAATCGGATTGCAATAGCTATTGCTTCCAGGATTGAAGCTTATTTCACTTCCGGATCCATAAATCCAAATACTTCCTCGAATTAACCATGAAATTAAAAATACTACAATGACACTAGTCATTAAGGAGCAGTCATAATATTTGAAAAATAAAATGCTAATCACTAAGAAAATTACAAATATGCTTTGAATAATTAGCCATAATGGAATGTAAATATTAGCTGGACAGTCTTCTCTATAGGTGATTCCTACTGCAAATTGCAATACTGGTAAAATTACTAAAAACCCAAAAATCAAGAGAGAAATCAAAATACTGCTTAATTTTTTTGGACCTTTTAAAAATATTTTCTAAAATTAAAATGTTAGGTTAAAAATTTTTCAAATTACCATCTGATTGATTCATTGAACTGTTTCGTACTGTGTTGCGAATGGTGCGATGTGCATTCCGCATTCGATCATATAATGACTCATAGCTCGGAGGTTGATTTTCGCTTGACACAATATTAGGATGCTTAATTACATAGTCATAACTTGGTGGAGCAATAGACCGATTATCCACTGTAAATGAAATGCTTGTTAAAATGGGCTCGGTGCGATTTCTAGAATCCCCGTGCATATTTGAATTTAATATAAAAAATGGTTTTGCGATTTAAAATAATTTGTGTGTTATTATTAAATTTAGGATTTCTTTATTTGTTATATTTAGAATTTTTAAAAAATAGAATAAATTTTCAAGAGGACATGCACCCACTAAAATGATTATGTCTTTTTTTTTCTACTAATAATAATTAATTAAAAAAAAACATTAGATAAGATTGTTTATCATTTAAAGAATTATATAAAAAATTATCTTTAAGTTTTAACTTTTGAAAAAATTTGAAATTAGATAAAATATTTTTGAAAATATTTCTTGAATGAGACTTTTGCATATGACTGTACGTGGTGTCTGACAAGGTCTTTTTTCGGATGGTTTTCTGTCTAGATTACATTTTAAAGAAAGACATTTCACACTTCTGAATTGATCAGAACATGGATCACGAATACATGAACTCTTAAATAAAAAACAGTACATTTAATCTTTTCAATCTTGCAAGCATACATTTGACCAGTTGGATATTAACCATATTGATTCAGTTTCTTCATTTGTATTAGTTTTATTTGTGAAATATTCTACTTCAATATTTGAATCAACAATGTATTTCATCAACTGTAAAAATAAAATAGATATTTGTTTGTTTAGAATTGTTATTAATGTATTAACTTTGATTCCTATTATTTGAGCAGAAGGTCCCAATATCTGAATGAATTCTTTATTATCTTTGGTGTAGTTAAAACCTAAAAAAGTTTGAATTAATTAAGACTGATCACTTTCTTTATTTTTATTTCAATGATTTGATTGTAACCATACAGACTAAAACTTACATGTATGTTTCCTTTCCTTTCTTGAATGCTTTTCATTTTCTTTCTAAAGGTTTGTATCCAAAGGTTTCTTTTTTATTATTACCAATTGTTTTTCTTTTATATTATATTTATTTGATAAATCAGATTTTTTGAAATATTTTTTGATAAATTTTTAAATCGTTATTGAAGAAAATTCAGACAATAAATAAATATTCCATTCCTGATTTTGAAATGAATTTGATGATCAGACTTTTCAAAAAATCTACCAAATAAATATAATGTAAAAAAACTTTTGACAATGATAAAAAGGAACCTTTATTTAAATGCATTTGGATGTAAAAATAATCTTTTTAATCTATGTATATTCAAACGACAACTTTTTTTTATCTGAACTTTTTTAAAGATCATTTAGAAAAAAAATCAAACTCAAAACTATTTAACAAGCAAATACTGATTGAATAATTTTTGAAAACTACATTTGGTACAATTTTTCCTTCAAATTTTTAGTGGAACCAAAATTAGAAGAAATTTTTCAAAATTTAGATTTAAAAATAAAATAAATTCGAAAGCAAATTTATTGTATCAAAAAATATAAAATATAAAGATTATATTTTATATTTTTTATATCATATGATATAAAAATACTTATGTATGTACTATTGTGTTTCAAAATTTTTTTCAAAAAAAAGAGCGATAGTTAACTGCCTTCTTCCTGCTTACTTAATTGCTATATTTTATTACTGAATGGAATCTAAGTAATTTCTTCTTATTATTATAATTCTCATTATTTATTTATTTTAAGCCTTACAGGCAAATAAAAGAAGAAAAATTTTTTTTAAATAATTAAAAAAAAAGTAATTTCTTATGATTCATGCTCGCATAATATCACCTAAAAATAAACTTATTATGTCTATCCATTAAAATTAAATTATAGGCTTATTAAATTATAGGCTATTTCAAATTCACTAAAGTTTTGATAAATCTATTATATGTCTATTACAGGCACTCATAACTTACTTTACGTAAATCCTAAAAGAATTATCTATACAAAAAATTATGAGGCTTTTAAATTGAACGAAACAATAGGGTATTTAGTATTACTAAAATCGTCTTAACTACGATTTGATATCTAGAACATTGAAAAAAAATTTAGCTTATTATTGTCTTTTATTATTATTTATTTCTATTAAAAAAGAAGAAAAAATTGAAAAATTTTAAAATATTTTAAATTTGATCATTTAGTTGAAAAGACGGTGATAAGTGATTTAAGTTTGAAAAATAATTATTCTGATTAATATAAAAGCTTATTTTGTAATCACTTTTACTAAAATTTTAATTTTTTTTCTATTTCAAATGGTAATGCTTCACACTATTGTAAAAGAAAGCTTCAAAATAAATCCTAAAATAAATCTTTGTATTTTTGCAAAATTTTAGGATGATTTTTTTTTAATTTTTAAAAAATTTTACCTTTAAAAAATTTATCCTCATTTTTGCCACTTGATAAAGATTCTAGCTCAATTAGATTAAGTGAATTTTCATTTAAAATTTTAATATTTGTTGATTCTTTGGGTATTTCATACAAAATTCTTGATATATCTTTAAAATATTCATTTTATGTAAATCTAATAAAAATTATTGATTTTACCTGTGCTCGAATCAATTTTGAGGATGATTTTTTGTTTCAAACATGTAGAATTATCACCATTGCAAACTCGACACATATCAAACACTGATGCTGAGTCCAATTTTCCATCACAACCAACAGTCTTTTATTCAAATAAAATTTAAATCTTTTAAAAATAATCTCTTACATTGCAAATTCCATAGATGCATACATCTTGACTGAACGGCGAGCATTTAGTTCCGTCAGGTACTTTCTGCAATGTATCAACAAAAATGCTTATATCTTTTTCAGACTTACAAAATAAACTACATGGTTCATCAGGCAAATAAAAGTGCTGCAGTTGGCCTAAATCTTTCAAAACCAAATATGCAGATAGGCTGAAGTTCATGCACATTTCATTGTGTATTTTATAAAAATATTCATTTGTTTCACAAGTATTTAAATTGCATGTTCTGAAAATTTTTCTTTCACCGAGACAAAATCTTCCGCCATTTTGAGGAACGGGATTAGTACAGAATCTCTCTTTGAATTGAATTCCGCCATTGCATTTATGCGAACAAGAAGACCAATTTTGTGACCAGTCGCTCCAGGCGCCATCAACAGGCTTTTGCAAACTAAAATTTTCCTCAGACAAACAAATTCCACCTTTGCATCTTCCCAAGTTATGATTATCATCAATCACCACACATCTAGTTCCATCTGCTACAACAAAATTTGCTACGCATTCGTCAGATGTCGGATCTGATTGACAAAATAAAAGTTCACATTGTCCTTCAAATATTTGCCAATCCAAACAATCAGTGGCATTTGGCCCATACGCTAATTTGCACTGTAAATCAAAAGAATCAGCTAAATTTTTGTATCCTTTAGACATTTTAATTTCTGGTTCATTTTCTAGACAATGCCCAAATCCTTTACTTTTAACAGCTAAAATAATTTTTATTGATGCAAGTAAAAATTTACTCTAAAAAATCCTGAATTGACTCACGACTGCAGTTTGACCATTCAAATGAACTGAAAGAAAAATTTGCTTCCTCTTGCATTAGGCTCTTTGGTCCATGACAATTTTCGGTATCATGACCGGCGTTTAAATTATGTGCTATTTCGTGCGCTATTGTGAATGCCACTGCAAGACCGTGATGAGAGTTAATGTTGCAGCTATTCTCAATCTCACACATGCCTCCTAGTTTTGACAAACCCAAAGCAATCTTATCTGAATCTATGTCAGATTTGAAAGATTTTCTAAAAATTATAAATTTAATTAAAAGTAATTTTAGTAAATTGTTAAAATTATATCTAACTGTGTAAGTAAAACAGCAACATCATGAAAATGTTGTTTAATCAATTTTAACGAAATAAATGATTGAAATTGACAAAAGTTTTCCAAAGTTTCATTCATATTTTCTGTTATATCAAAAATCTCAAAAAATAAAAACGAATGTCAAAATACAAATAATAGCCAGGAGCAATTTACTTTATAGTCATCAAGTAAAATAATTGATTTGACAATTATATTCAATGAAACTCCAATTGATGGATGCTTGTAAATGTTTGAGACCATATTAAATAAAGTTAGAATGTAAAGCTGGGTGTCTGTTCCAATTGACTCTAGGAATTCTTGCAACGATAAGTCTGCAACAACCAATACTTCCATAAACAAATCTTTAATGACACTTCTTTTAGGTCGGTTGTTAGTACTAACTTAATAAAGAATTTGTTCATCAGGTTTTTAAGTTAAAAATTACAATTTTGATTTCGGATATTTTAAATATTAAACAAATTGATTTATCTATTAAATTTAAATTAATTTTCAGAAAAAAATTTCAAATTTTGTCTTATTTTCTCAATTTTTTCTCCAAACATTTGACTACCAAGTTTTGAAACTGTCTTTAGCTGATTATATAAAGGATGAATTTTATAAAGCAGAATATTAAATTTTTTAGATAATTTTTTTTTTTAAATCTCAAAATTTTTATTATTTTATGAGATTTAACTGATTTTTCGAAAGCCTTTGATCGAGTATCGCACAGACTGTTACTTTACAAAATCAAGGCATTTGGTTTAGGAGACTTGATCACAAAATGGATAAATGATTTCCTGTGCGAAAGGAAACAAAGAGTCATTATGGGTTCGTCCATATCTATCTGGTTAGAGGTAACCAGCAGAGTACCACAAGGCTCAGTTTTGGTACCCCTATTGTTTTTAATTTTTATAAATGATCTTTCAACTCTTTTAATTAATAAGTGTGAGAAATGCTGATGATACTAAAATTTTATCTATTATTTAGACTTTCAAAGACAACTTATTACTTCTAAAGATAGATTATATCTCAGGTTAGTCACTAACTTGGTGTTTGGATTTAAATATCGAAAAATGCAGTGTAATGCATTTTGGTACAAAAAACTGCTGCTTTGAGTTTACAATTTATAACACACATGGCTCAAGGAAATTAACTAAAACAACTCTTGAAAAGGATCTAGGTGTTTATATTCAAAATGATTTAAAATGGGCAAACCAAATAAAATATTGTACCACTTGTTGAAATCGTGTTTAAGGTATGATAGCTAAAAGTTTCAAGAAGTTGAACATTGATTCATTAAGAATGTTTTACACAGCACTAGTAAGACCTCATTTAGAATTTTCCATAAGTTAATGGTGTCCATTTCATGAGAAAAATATTTCAGAAATACACAAGATACAAAGAAGAGCGACCAAGATCATTCCTTCGCTTCGGAAATATGATTACCGAGCAAGGCTAAAAATGTTTAACTTTCTCGAACTAAAAATTCGGGGCTTGAGAAGTATATTTATAAGATTTATAAGATTCAAAAATTCAAAATAATTAATGGACTTTAAATTGTTAATTTTGAGAATGATCTAAATTTTCCTTGTAATCGGAAGTACAATTTGAGAAAGACATAATAAATGTATTGTTAAGGAAGAAGTGAAAAACTGCATGCAACGATATCATTTTTTGACTAACCGAGTAGTTAATGTCTGGAATAGTTAACCTCATCACATCATTAATTCTATTTCAATAAACAATTCCTAAAATAATCTGGGCAAATGGCTCAGGAAACAGTCAAATTTACTGCCATAGCTTCAAGAATGCTTTGCCCTAAGGGTCGCAGTATAAATTACTACTAAACTACTACTACTACTACTAGATTGCTAAATTTCTATCAAAAATTATAGATTAAATAATCCATTTGCATGATCGATTAAATTTATTTATTATTTTTTTTATTTTAAAAAAAAATAAATAATTAAAAAAATATAATAATAAAAAAAATAATAATAAAAATTAAGAAAGTAATATTCAATAGTAATAAAATTTATTATCTAAATTAAATTTTGGGAATATTAAATTTTGGCAGTTAATTTTTTTCAATTCTACAATAATGATTAAAAAATTAAAAATTCTTTTAAAATAGCTTTTAATAAAATAAAATAGCTTTGCATATGATCATTTAACTTGCTGCCTTTTGACGGAATATAAAATAAGCTATTATCTAAAATTTCATAAAATCTGATTTTTGAACATTTTTATTAGTAATGCTTTGTGGTCGATGGACAGTCATTTTTGCAATAAAAAATTATGGATTAAATAGAAATTTTTTGCTACCACTTTATATAAAACAGCCAAAAAATAAAAATAAATTCACTTTATCTAAGTTCACTGATTCTAGTTCCAAGATTTTTGAATAATATCCTCGAAATTAAGTAATTAATAAAACTCGATTTAACCTAGCGAAAAAAAAAGTCTTTTTATTTGATTTGAAATTTTTATTTACTTAATTATAAAACTAAATTTGAGCTAATTAATGAAATATGAATTTAAAGGTCAAGCGAGTTTTTTTTTCATTTGACTTTTTTTTTAAACAAAAAAATTTTTTATTATTTAAAATGGACTTGGACTTTAAAAAAATATTTTTTGATGAAAATTAACTTTTATTGCATTTAAAAAAGACTATTTGAAAAAATGTAAAAATAAGTTATAAAAAATAATACGTAGTAATATTAGTAGTTGTAGTAGTTAATAGTACGTACTATTGTGTACTACTGTCTGTTAGTGTTGAGGGTATTTCACATGTAATAAGTTCAGAGGACAGAATTTTGAATTTTTTCTTTTCTTTTTTAATTTAGTTCTCTAAATGAAATTTAATTGTGCATTTAAAATTTTTTGATTAAGTTTGAAAAATGAAATTTGATCCTAAAAGTCAAATTTAGCAACTCATGACTCCTTACTCGTTAGTTCTTCTTAATGTATCCTATCTAGTTATTTTTAGTTAATAGCATAAAAAACTTAAACAAAATTTTGAATTGTAAAAGTTAAAAAAATAGCCGAAACTCTCACGTATAAATGATAAACACTAATTATTTATGTGTAAATTGTTAACAAATAAAAAATTCTTATTTCATCCTATACTTAAATAACAAAGTTTTTAAAAATTTTTAAAAAGTATTCATTAATCAGTTATCATTCTTAGCAAAATCTGTTAAAGGTAATAAATCTTGTATTAAAAATTGCAGGAAAAAAATGTTAAAATAAAAGTCGATCACTTTCAACTGATTTATGACATTTTTTAATAAATATTTTTCGAATAAAAATACAATTTTTTTACCATTTATTTTTTTTAAAGCTTTAGCCGAGTCTTGATACGGAATGTACGTCTGATAGATTTTATGAGGACTATCAAGTAAATATTCAAAGCCTCTTTTTTTTCTGAATGATTTTGGCTTATTAGCACTTTGTTTTTGTGGTTCAATAAAATAAATCGATCCATTTAATAAAATATATCCTTGCTAAAAATAGATTAAAATAAATTTTCAAAATTTTATTTTTGACATACCAATCCTTCACAAATGGACAAAGCTGCTTGAGAACCAAAAACTTTTTCAACATTACCATGATAGAAACACTCATTATTTAGATAATTTTTAGCTTTTATCTGAGTAAATTTCTCATTTTTAAGATTGGACAAAGAAAATTGACGTATTTTGGATAAATATTCATTCTTTTTTAAATTAAGATCAAATAACGATCCATTTAAGCTGATTGTAAGCTTCAATGATTCTTCATTTTTTACTAAATTTTTTGGAACAAAAACTTGTTCTTTAGTTGATTTGAAAAAAAATTAAATTTAAATTTTTTTTACCAAAAGTATATTGTATTTACCAAATGAATATTTAGCAAATGCCAATCTGTTAATTAAAAAATTAAAAAGTATAATTAAAATTTTAAGAATTTTTTTGATTTTTTTTTGCATTTTTTAAATTTTTATTAGATTATTTGGCTAAATTTCAACTGTATAAAAACACATTTTTAGTAGACTGTATTAATTTACAATTTTAATTAAAAAACTAGAAATGCTGATATGAAAATATTATATAATATATTTTTGTGATACTTTTAGATAAATTTTTTTTCTTATCAAAATGTTCACATAAGTCACATTTTATAATATTAAACATTAAAATAATAATAACATTAAACTACTGGTTTTTTAAGGAATTGAATGAAAATTTTGAGGAGCGTCTACTTGGCCAATTATCAATCATTTCTAGATGGTTTTATTTTTAAAAAAAATATTTTTTTATTTAAATTATCAAGCAAAATAATTTTTTGCAAATAAATAAAAAACAAATATGTTTTTAGTTAAATTTGACACTATTAATCATGCTTCTGTTAATTAAAAATAACCCTTTTTTAAAAATTTCTGCTTTCGTACCATATATTAATGAGGTATGTTATATTTTGATTTACAATTGAAAATCATATATTTAAAATTTTTTGATTTTTGACATTATTTAACTATTTACTGGTGTCTATAAGTGTAAAATTAAAAATCTAAAATAAGTAAATTTATAAGTTATTCGCATATGCTCGCAGCTAACAAAATGTGAAGCTAGACTAAACTTTCTATCAAACCGAGTAGTGAACAAATGGAATGTGCTGCCAACGCCGGTTGAAACAAAAAAAACGAAAAGTCTACTATAGCCAGATTACGTTAGTATTCCTGCTTTATCAGTTTAGTTAAATTAAACTTGACCGTAGAATATTAACTATCATTATTATTATCATAAAAAAATAAATAAAAAAAAACTAGTTAGCAAATTTGCATTCTTGACAGAAATTTTGTAAAAATTTTAATGCACTTCGGATAATCACTTTAACTAAATTTAACCAAATAAAAAATTTATACTTTGTCGTTTTGTTAAATTATTTTCAATTACTGCATTTCTCGCATAAAATAAAAATTTTTAAAAATATAGACAGACAATAACTTAGAAATATTATAAATGATTAAGTGTAATTTTAAAAGCATTAAAAATCGAAAAATAAATCTTAAAAATATTACATAAAAAAAAGCTATTTTAAGATGTTAATTTTTACTTTAATTTGAAAAATAATTTACAACAAATTTTTGACTTGACAAAAGTTTTACAACTCAATTTGCTCGCAACATTTTTGATTTGGTCAAGGATTGTAGAACTGATCTCAAGTTTAAGATTGGTAAGTCCTTAAGCTTAAGAAAATCGGTTAACGAGCTTTCTATTCGAGATGGTCAATTTAGCTTAAATCAACTTCTGTTTAAATGTAATGGTTAAATTCAGGTTGTAAAATTAAAAAAAATTTTATTTGAAAAAATTTCTTGTTTAAGTTACTTACTTTAGCCATTTCAGTAATTATTTTTTAAAAAAGAGAGATTCCAATAAAAATTATAAATTTTATTTAAATTCAAATAATGAAAAAAAAAAATTTTAAAAGAATTGCCATTTTTTGTAAGTGTTAAGTTTGTAAAGATAATTTTTTTCTTTTGAAGCAGCGTGGCGCAGTGGAAGCGTGCTGGGCTCATAACTCAGAGGTCGGTGGATCGAAACCATTCGCTGCTACTTTTTTGTTTTCTTATTTTTTAATTTAAATAAAATCTTAAATTAATATTATTTTTATTTTATTTTTGTCTAAATAATTTTAAATAGTATTTGGGGCGAATAGAGCTGTGTGTAGTAGAATCCTTGAAATTATATTAACAAAAAAGCACAATTTTATTAAAAATTTAGACATTATGCAACATGTTAAAAATAATTTCAAATGCACTAGTTTTTTGGCATTTGAAATTTGTTGAAATCAAATTTTGATGTCTATAAAATAATAAAATATTAAATTTGAATCTTAAAAGTATCTCAGCAAGTAATTTACTCTATTTTTTATATTGCAAAATAGTATTTGCATAAAATTGAATGTATAGAATTAGCATAATTTGAAAGTTGGCATAATACTAAAATTTTAATGCTGATTAGAAATGAAACTTGAGGCTTGACATGTATAAATACCATTTTATTTTTAAGATTAAAAGATAATTTTAAACATTAAGATAAGTGGCCAATATGTAAAACTAGAATTTCGAATGATTATTTTACAAAGACTCGTACTTCGGCACTATAAATAATCATAATGAATAAAATAAATTAATTTAGCTTTTTCGAGCAATTCCATGATGAGATAATTATTTAATTCTCAGTTATCCTCAATATATATTGAACTTATTGAACATGCCTTAAAAAAATTTTTTCTAATTTATTTTTTAGAATAAAAAATTTAAAAAAAAAAATTGTTTTCAATTTTTAGATTTTAGTTAAAAGAATTAAAACTGGATATACTAATTTTGAATAATGACTCTTGACACTTCAACATCAGCAAATAAGTCATCACCACAATCGGTCAACGTGGTATTATTTACCAACCGTATATTAATGACAATTTTGTAAAATTCTAATTTAAAGATAAAAAAAAGTCGTACTGAAGTTATCAAAACAATTCAAGAAATAGCCAAAGTAGATGAGGCTACGATCAATCAGGCGATCGAGGCCTGTCAAGACAATGAAGGCCGATACTCTATGGATACTGTGCTAAATATTTTAATGGATGAAGTAGCTTTTCTTTTTAAATTTTTTTTTTTCAAAAAAAAAAAAATTTCTCTTTAGAAATATTCTTTTGAACAAAAAAACCGTGACAACAAGGCTGACAGTGGTAGATTTTCGCGTCAGTACGGTGTTTCTCCTACCTCGAATGAAGACTCAAACAAAAATTTTTCAAAAAAAAACTATCAACTAAACAAAATAAATGAGTATGTAAAATTATAAAAAAAAAAAAATTAAATTTTGTCTTTAGGAGCTCATTTGGGACTGGAAACAACATGGATGATGAAGATGACGATGAGTATGATCAAATGGCTAATTCTGATACACGTGACCATCATAAATTTAAGAACTTAGAAAGCGAACTGATTCGTGAAGAAGGAAAACCATGCGGTCTAAGAAATGTGGGCAATACATGCTGGTTTAACTCAATTATTCAATCACTGTTCCATTTACCGGGTTTCAGGCAAATAATTCTATCATTTCGTTTAAGCGAAAATGATATTCCCAAGCTGGATGATAGAGTAGAATAGATATAAATAAATTTTTTGTTAAATTATTTTTAATTGATGCTAGGATAGAAATATGGTGCTTTTTGTGGCCGAGCTGCGTAAATTGTTTGCTCAAATGCTCAAATCAAAGAGAAGAGTTATAAATCCTAATCCGACACTTAAATGCTTGAAAAATTGCAGTAAATTTGACAGTGAAATGTCGAATCAAGAAGATGTATCTGAGTTTATGACCATTCTAGTTAATATTATTGAGGAGAGTTTTGAAAAATTGAGCAACTTAAAGCTCTCACAAACCGAAGAAACACCTGCTATTGAAACTGAGAATTTAGTTTCAAAACTTAATGAACAATTGAATATTAAACCAGTTGTGGACTTTAGATCGGAAACTAAAAATATTGGTCCCAAAAAAAGCAAAAATAATCCCATTGTCAATTTGCTAGATGGAGAAATAATTGTAAAAAGAAAAGACTCGGGTAATTTATTTGAATATGAGGAAATTTTACTTTTAATTTAAATATCCTATATATTTTAAAAGAAGGCAATAGTGAAAGTAGCATTTCGGATATATTTCGTGAGGTAAATATTCAAATGTTAAATTCGAGAAATTTGCATGCTGGTCTGGAATTGGAATGGGGCGAAACACTTATTGATAAACAAATAACAGACAATAACAATGTGTCGTCTTACTCAGGAAAAAATGAGCCTGGTGTTAATCGTTCTATTTATCAGCAAGAATCATGGGTTAAGAAATTGCCCAGAGTTTTGTTTATTTGCCTTAATAGATACAAATTTGTTCAGGCGACACAGTCTTCTTCAAAAATTTTGGAACCCTTCGAGTTTTATCAACAAGTTTATCTAGACCGGTATTTGGATGAAAACAAGCAGATAATAATTCAAAAACGTAAAGAAGTTAAAGTTCTTCGAGAAGAATTGAAAAATTTAGAGAATAAATTGAATAGGTAAGCTCATTTTCTTAAAAGATAAGAGTTAAATATTTTTACTCAACTTTTCATAAATTTATTTATTTTTTTTAAATATTTCCTTTAATCTTGATTTTAAAGTGTACATATTCAAAAAATTTTGCGTTTTTTTTAAGCTTTTTAATATTTAAAAAAAAAACAATATTAGGAAATTTTTGAAAAAAAATCTTTGCTTTTTTGTCATCAACTAGTGATTAGTTCGTTCCTCTCTTGTACCATTCAGGACTTTTGGATCCAAAAAATCACAACACCCTTCATCCATTTTGTCTTGGTTAGGAAAATGTCGTCCAGTTAGAAAATGAGCCATTGAGCAAAAAAATAAATAATCAGAAGGAGGAGAAAGTTCTGGACCAAATGCTGTATGAGAAGGAAATTAGATTGTCATTGCTCTTCGAGCTGTATGAGGTCTAACATTCTCTTGAAAGAAGGATATTTTTCTTGATGAGAAGCATATATTCATTCTAATTGTTCGGAATCAATTTATGCATTTATAGCCAGCTCATTAAAGTGTATTACCTCTTGGAAACTCCAAACACACATCATCTTTTTATCATAGTTTCCTATTTTCAATACTGGCTGAGCTGGTTTAGATGGATCAAATCCTTTATTTTTTTTATTAAAAATTGGAAGATAAGTTCAATTCACATCACTAGTAACGATTCATTTGAAAAACAGTCCATCTATGTAGTTTACTAGAAATTTCAATGCACGTTGAATTTAGAAATATGTGAAATTATGATGTACAACTAGTTAAGATCTGTTAGCTTTTTCAATAAAACTAAGGTGATGAAAAATTCTCAATTGTGATGTGAATATGAGAGTCATTTGATAAGCTTGGGATTGCTCTCTAAAGCCGTATACAGAGCATTCGGATTGAGATGGGCTGGCCTACCTAGCCCTTTGTTCCTCTGAAGGCTCGTTTCACCGCTATCAAATTTTTTAAAACCAAACTCATTTTCATCTTTCACTATTGACATATTTCATGACTTACAACAGTTGCTCTAAGGTTTATCAATTAATGATGTTACAATACCAAAATTTCAAAATTTTGATTTAAAGTTTTCATTTTATAAAATTTTTTAGAATTAAATAAACAAAGAGCTGGACATATCATTTTAAAGAGCATTCAATTATATTTATTTTGACAAATAATGTGACCAAAAGTTTAAAAACTACAAATATGCTAAAATCAAAAATATTCAAAATTTAAAAAAACGCAAAATTTTATTAAAAGTGCTACTACGTTTAATGCTTAAATAACACATTATGAATTTTTCTCAACAAAAAAATTCCTTAAATTTTCATTTATTAGCACAAATTTGATTGTTATTTAAAATTATTAGTAATTATAATTAATTAATTTAGCGGTTCATTGCTTAATTACAGTTAATTGTATCTTAAAAGCTTGTTGCTTAAATTACTTTTGAAGGTTTCTTCGATTATACTCATTTCAAATTCTGAAACTTTTAAAAAAATTACATTTTTTAGTATAAAAAAATACCGTCAAGAATCCGGAAACACAATGGCTTTAGACGAAGCGCTCAAATGTGTGCTCAATTTTGTTACAGCAGATTTTGCACAAAATGAAGTTTTTCAGTAAGTCTGAAATTTTATTATCAAAAAATCTCAATTAATCGACACAAAGTTTTTGATATTCAATCCGTATTAAGTATTTTTTAAAATTTTCACTTTTTATCAGAATTTTTCATAAGTCATAAAGACAAATCAACTCATTTAGACTTCAGACTTGGTTAATTTCTCTTTTTTTAGACCCTTTTCAAATTTCATAAAAAATAAACTTAAAAAGTCAAAAAAGTCATCAAAGTGAAAAAACTTGACTTGGTTACTTACCTGTTTGAAAAAAAAAGTCAACTTCAAGATTATGATCTATCTATTAAGATTATAAATATTTGATGGTTAAATAAATATTTCAATTTTTCATATCTGGTTCAAAATACAAATACTTGCTAATAGCTATTTATTCTTATTTTAACTGTATTAAGATATATTAAAGAAAACTTCGAGTTTTGAGTGAATAAAACTCTTGTCAAATGAGTTAATTGGTAAATTTGTCATTATAATCTTTATTTTCAAAATTCGGACTAATGTTTATTTATTTAAAAAATTATTTAGAAAAAGTTCCGAATGGCGGCGCCTTCTTTTTAGCCCTCATAATTCCATAATTTTATTATAGAAAAATATTTTATATATATATGTTTATATGTACATTTAGTAGGGAAAAAATGATTGTATTCAATTTAAATAATTAAATTACATTTTGTTATTAGTTTCACATGTTCAGGATAGAATCGAAAGGCGTTTTGTACCTTAGGTTGTTAGTGGTTGAGCTTTCAATCATAAAGTTCTGACTATTATTAATTTTAAAATTTTTGTTACAAAAGCAATTATTGGGTTGATATGATTTAAAATTAACAATAATTTCCTAAATAAACAAAAATAAAATTTAATTTCTTGCTAAATTTTTAACAAAATATAATTTCAAACATTAATTTACAGTTGATCTTCAAGTTTTAAGTCAATTCAAAATATCGGCTGGCTTATCTAACTTTGTATTAAGTATATTTTAGGTTAAAATTATTATGTCTTTGTTTTAAATTGAATATCGAATATTTCCGTTTTTCCCGAAGCTATTAACAATTTTTAATAGAAAATGTTAAAAAAAAGAGACCTCCGGTTTTTTAACAGTTTGGTAACAAATTATGTTAACAATAAATAATGTTATCAACACTTGTTCTAAGAAAAAATTTTTTACCAACTTGATAAAACTAATTTTGATAAATTAAATTAAATTCAAAATAAATTGCTATATTTATTAAAAAAAATTGTAAATAATGTTAAGTAATGTCTAAAATTTGTTTCTAATCTTAATAAAATAATATCTTAAAATAATTGATAGCTATAATTTTGCGATAGAGCGGATAATTTTGTTAGAATATTTTGTCAACTATTTTGCAAACATTATTTCTTGTTAACATAGTTTGTTATCAAACTGTTCACAAAAACCGGCGGTCCCTTTTTTTATTACATTTTCTGTTAACAATTGTTAATACAATGAGATAGACCCAATATTTCAAGATTGGAAATAAAATATTAAAAAAATTTTTAGACAAATAAAACCGGTGAGTGAAACAGCTCTGAGTGAAACGACTTTGAATGATTCGAGTTCGCTAAAAACAGTTGAGAAATGCTTGACAAATTGGATTAATAGAACTCAGCAAAAAATTAATGAGCTAAACGAAGCTATAATCAAAATAAAACACAAAATAGATACAGCTTTCGATGAAAACTATTTGAAAAAATACAAATACAACTTGCATTCAGTTTGTATACATGAAGGTACATCAATATCGGGTCACTTTTGGACTTATATTTGGAGTCCGAAGCAAAGTAAATGGTTCAAGTACAACGATACTGAAGTGTGCGAAACAACATGGGAGGATGTCTATGCAAATTCAATAGGTGGCTCAAGCCAAAACAATCTAAACCAACTGAACGATTTGAACGACTTGTCCAAGACCAAGACTAGATCAACTGATCGAATACCAAGTGCTTATTTTTTGATATATACCAGAGCTGATGATTTAGCTCTTTACAATGGTAATTGAAAATAAAATTTAATTTAATTTTTTTAATTGTATTATATTTTTTATTTAGAAAATGTTGATCTAGGTTCAGATATTGAAGAATTTCTTAAAAATGACCGCATTCTGCTAGATAATAAACTTAACAAATTAAAGTATAAACGAGTTTTAGAAGACTTGATGGAAACATTAAATAAAACAAATGAGCTAATGGTCCAAAATAGTAAACTAAGACAAAATATTTAAATAATTTTTTTTTATTTTAAATTAAAAGAATTATCAAATGAACAAAATAACCAGACTTGTTTGGAACATGCAAAAGCTTTTCATGATTCTACTCTTGAAGCATTGATGGCAAGTTATGACAAAATATCGGTGGATGTTGTTGATCACCCTGCCGCAGAAGAAGCTTTAAAATTTGTAAAAAAAATTTAATTTTTTATGTTCTTAATTGTTAAATAATTGATTTGTATGATTTAGGCTATTGACTATGAACTAAAAAAGTACACTCAGTCTAAATCTGAAATTGAAGAAAAACTGCCCGAAACCGACATTCGAATGAATCACATACTAATTTATGCAAATGCAAATATTGTTTCAAATGAATTAAAACAAATTGCTCTATTAGACTTGTTCAGAATGCAGATTTTTCAAGATTCGGATATCAGACTCAAAATACTGCAAACACTTGCACAAATAAAGTACAATGAATACATTCTTAAGCCATTCAATACGCCTGGTCAGGCTTCACCGGGCTCAATTCCATTAATGAAACACTATGAGAATTTTCTGAATGATTATCGCGACTATAGATCGATAATAGCTGCGTTTATAAACGCAGTTAACTTCATGGAATCTCAGCGATTTGAGGATGCCGCGCAATTCTTTTGCGTTGCATGCGAATACAACGAAAGAATCATTAGTACTTTGGACCTTAAAATGAAGGGCATGCACCATGAGTTTTTGCTTGCCAACAGACGAAAATGCTTGAAAATCTGGAATCAGTCAACAATTCGAAAGTTCACTATTAAGAACTCACGAACGAGTGATTCAAACAATTTTGACCAAACGGGAGCCAGGCTACAACAACTAAATCAGCAAGATTTAAATTCTTTAATAGAAATAATGATTAATAAATTTTTGCCATGCTTTTTTCGTTTGTACAACAGTACTGAAGAAGACAAGGCTATGATCGATGAAATCCGCCAGGACTGGCTTAATGTTTTAGACTCGAATTTGCCTGGTAACTATTTTTGTTAAAAATTAAATTGACTTTAAGCAAGTAAAAATTTTATTTTAAATAAGATGGCTATTTTGGATGTATTAGTTTAATTTTAAAAATAATCAAGTTGTTCTATTTAAACTTTAAATTTTGAAAAAATGTCTTACTACAATTTATTCTACAAATGCTTTTAATAATGCTTATCTTTACATAAAAATTTTGATTTTATTTTTTTTTAAATCTGACTTACTACTTGATTCAAAATAAAATTCTATATTTGAAATCAAAGACATCGGTTGGAAGTCAGTTTTTTAATTAAAATAAAATAAAATGGCATAAAATTGAATTGAATTATAAACAAAATTGAATTATTAAGCTACATAACTAGATAAATAATAATAAATAATTCAAAAATAGTTAAATCACCAAGATCTAGATCAAAAAGTTAAAAGTAAACCCATTTTCTTCGTCTAAATTTCTTAAAAGTGGGTTTAAAACACAATTTTATTTAAGCCCTTTAAATTTTTTAACTATTAATATTTGAATAGGATTTAATCAAGAGCTTCAATTTAATTTTTTTTTTTGAATAATAGATTAAATCTGATATTTTTCTTTCGGGTCATGCCCAACATATAATAATGCTGGTTTGGTGAACATTGATGATCACAAAAACAATGATCATTCAATTTGTGATCTAAATAAAATTAATAAAAGCTTAATTATAAATTATGTGATCATTTTGTCTCGATTCATCAACGTAATTTCGGGACTGGGTTCCCATTTTTACTCAATGCTTTTTTTAGATACTACTTCGCCTTAGCAGATATTATGAATCAAATGCTAATTTATGATATTCAATTGGTCGTGATTTGACTGTTCCAAAGTTTATCTGACTGAGTTAACTTGCAGTTTCATTGATATCTTCATCATTTTAAACCTCACCGCTCTCAACATAGTGGTTCTCATCTGCATCATCATTTAGTCTCTTTAGTGAACTGTAATCAAATCAGATCTAGTCATCATCAGTATTATCATCATCAGTAGTATCATCATCAGTATTTAGACCTTCATTTTCACCTCAGACTGAATTTAATTTTAAAAAAAAAATGATTTAATGCTTGTAACAATGAAGTCAAAACAACACTTAGTGTCTATTATAACTGAATACCAATGATATTGTATTTTCTATATTAATTAATTGATATTCTTTTTAGTATCAAAAAAACAATACAAGAAAAAAACTCTTAAATTAATTAAACTAAACAATTTAGTTATTAATTAGCTATAACAAAAAAATAAAAAAATCCATTTAATTTTTTTAGGTCTTTTAGGTTTTAGGTCGTTCACGTCTTTCTATTATATGATTATCATTGATTTTTCCGTTAATTACTTCATTTCCATATTCTATTTGTTTTTTGCTCACTTTGACCGACTCATTGGGCTCACAATTAAATTTTCTATAAATTGTAAGTACTTTATAACATATCCAAGTGGTTTTATTACACATTACATGTACAATTTATCTGTTTTGAAATGTTTATTATTAAAGAAATCAGTTGATTAATTGATATTCACCAAACCGCCATTATTATTTAGATCACATGTTAAACATGACTCTTTTTTTCTTTAACACTAGAAGCACCAAACGAGTCAAAATGACTCGAAAATGTGTCAGTTGGCAAATTTAGTGTTTCAGTTTTAAACAAAAAATAAATTAAAACTTAATATAATTTGTTATTGATACTCAAATTAAATTTTTGGAAAATAAAATTTTGATATAATTAATTTGGTTTTTGAAACATTTTCTTAAAAATAAAAAAAATCTAATATTTTAAATACGATTAAAATTTAAAATAAAATTTCTTAATTTTTTTTAAATTTAATTTTAATTTTTTTAGGGATACAGTTGTTTCATGACTTTATGGCTAAATTATTTGAAGAACCGGTGTCGAGTCACTATCATTCGCTAAATGTAAATAAGAGCAATTTACAAAATAGATATCAAGAAGCTGTTCAATTAACAAGAAACATTTAATTTAAAATAGTTTTTATTTTTATTTAATAAATACAACTACTTATTAAATTTGAGATAATTTTTTTTTAGTTGAATTTATCTTAAGTTTCGACAAATATTTGTAAGCATGCTTTTAAGATAATAGCTTAAATCTTATTCAGAAGCGTAATTATTTTGATAGATTTGAATTTTTATTGATTTTTTTTGTCGTGATTGATCTATTTTAAAATATACAAAAGGTGTTTATACTTTTGTTTTTAATAAATTATTATTAATGTCGCATTTAATTTACTTTGTTGTTTTATTATTATCCTTCGAGATTTCGGAATTTTTTTTAAATAAAATATTTTTGAATCTAAAATCTCATTTTTTACTAAGCAAAATAACTAATTTAAAAATTTAAACATTTTTTTTTCACTTATGCTAAGTCCCGCCCAAACCATCACACTGTTAGGATATTTTAAGAATGCTTTAATTTCCATATTCAATTTATATAATAAAGAATTTATAAATATTTTGAAACAATTACTTCCTTTTCTGTTGGCCACTTCAAAATACAAACTAAATACAAACGTGACATCTCCAAAAAATTGTAACAAATCAATCAAATTAATGTATTAAGGACTAAGAATTATGAAAATTTTTTTATGGAAATTTTCTTTCTTTTTTTGTATGCCTTTAAAACACACATACCAATTTTTTTAAAAGACAAACAAGGTTTTTTCTCTATTTTTAAGTGTTTTATTGTTAAGTTGAACTTGGTCTTTCATAAAATCATGTTTGATTTTAAGATTATTTAGAGATAAAATTTTAAAAATAAAAAAAAATAAATTATGAATCTAAGTTTTTCATTAATTGATGTAAATTTAATTATCATTGTATTCAAATTTTCATATAAAAATATCTGGGTTAAAGACAATACTTATTAGCTTAGTTATTTTTGGCATTGAAAATTTTTGAATAGACAAATATTATATTTTTAAATCTTATTTGTCTTTTACCTAAATTAGTGTAATTTTTTTAGTGATGTTGGTTAACCAAAGCTTGGTCGACCAAATTTGCCAACTTTGGCTAACCCAAATCAGGTTAGCCAATTTTTGGTCGACCAAATTTTGGTTTACTAATAATTGGTTCTTAATTTGGTCTCCCAAAAAAAATAAATTAAAATTGAATAATCATTGAAAATAGCACAAAATTAAAAAATTCATTGTTTCT
>PJRA01000048.1:1187212-1233675 GCA_016987375.1 Brachionus koreanus
TAAATTTAAAAAAAAAAAAATTTAAATTTAAATAATTTTTTTCCAAACGCTTGTACTAATGATCAAATTCTATTTTAAGATGACATTCACAAGATGGTTGAGTGATCGATGCGTTGCAGTATAGAATTCAATATGTCCATGTGCAAGTGCATGGTAATGTATATTGGCAACTCAAAGGTCGCTAGGCAAGAAATCTCGATGTTAAATGCGAATGATATCAGGATTGAATCAGCCACTACTACTACTGAGCGTGATCTTGATGCAATGGAAATTAATAAACTCAAATGTAATGATCTAATTGATAGCTGTGTTTAAAAAAACCAGGAGCATGCTTGGTATGCTCAAGAAAACATTTGTGTATTGGAATGCTCAATTATTTTTGCAACTTTATAAAACAGATGTTAGACCCAGACTTGTTTTTAAGTCACAAGTCTTAAGTCAAGTCCAGTCAATGATTCTGACTTGATTTTTTGTGACTTAGACTTAAAACTCTGACTTATAAACAAGTCTGATTAGACCGCAACTATAATAGTGTGTGCCTGCCTGGAATCTTAAAAAATGATATTTAGACTAGAATAAGTACAAAGACGACCAAACAATTGCATTTTCTCTCAGCTAATAAAATGTGAAGTAAGGCGAAACTTTCTATCAAGCCAAAGTAGTGAACAAATGGAATATGCTGCCAAAGTTGGTTGTCAAGGCAGGTTCAATCAACCAGTTCAAAAAAAGACTATAGAAATAAAAAAATGAATACATTAGGGGCTTACATTAGACTTCCTGCTTTGTCAAGTTAGTTAAACTAAATTTTACCGTAGAATGTTAACTATTATAATTTTTACTATTTTGAATTTTTTTCTGTAAATTCTTTCAGTTTATACCGTTTTTTCAATATTTTAAATGAAACAAAATTTCTACCTGGATTTGTTGTATCAAAAAATAACAACTCCCCGTTATTCATGAAAGCAAAAGATTTTTCATCATCTGTCCATTCAACGAATCTTTCCAGTTGTTTTTTGTGTATAATGGATTTAATAGCATTTCCTGATTTCGTTTCGAAGATATTCAAATTTGGGGCTTCTTTTTGATTCTCTTTGGACACTTGATAAACATGATAAGCATAAATTAATGAATTTGTTTTGATATTTTGTTACTAAGAAACGTCTCCCAAGTTGTCAAATAATTTCCTTTCGGACTGAATTTTAGATAACTTATTCTAGGTCTATTGATTTCAGCCACAACTAAACAATCTTTTTCCAAGTCCATTATTATGCATCTGAATATTTAGCTGTTTAAATTGGGAAAATATTAATAGAACAATTACTTGGAATTATTGCAATAAGCAAAGTATTTTCCTGTTGGATCAAAAGCACTAATTCGGCAATTTTTTGAATCATCACTTAAATTATTATTTTTAAAAATTCAACTATTTTTGAATTTGTGTTTTTAAGTACTGAAAATTGTTGAATTTGGAAAGAAGGCTGTAGTTGTTTTCATTAGGGCTGAGTAAAAACTGGCCTTCAGAACTTCTAACTATAAAATTAACAAAGTTAAGAGCACTTTATTCATTTGCCTTTTTTTGATAATCTAATAGAATAATACCAGAGATAATCGGAGGGTTGGGCGAACTTTCAATATTTGAAGCCATTTGATTATTTATTTAAAATTTTTAAAATAAAGGAATGTTAAAAATGATATCTCATGCAATTATTATTTTTGAATTTTCAACAAAATTAAGGAAAAAATGTGTTTGAAAAATTTTCTAATGCATTTATATATATTATATTTAAATTGTCTTAAAAAATAAAGATCTCAATGTTATTACTAAGATTACTAAAAATTAGTTATTTTGACTAATTTTTTTAATAAAATATTAAGGATGATTTATTCTTTTTTTTAAACAAGTTTTTATACTTAAATTAAATTAAATTATTAAATAGACAAAACTAATCGAATATTGATTCAGATAAAAAATTGATTTGGACGAGAATCATTTACAGCAGGCATTTGAAGTCTTTATTTAAAAATAGATGTAAAAATATTTGAAAAAGAATTATATTATAAGACAAGACTGATTAATAATTGCAGAGTAGTCTCATGAAAACGGTTTGAAATATTTCAATCTAATGAGTCATTTTGTTTTTCAAGAGGAGACTTTTTCCAAGAGTATGAAATTTTAGATGATTATTTTTAATAGATGGTATAAATTTTTTTGAAATCCATAAAACCTAAGAATAACACATAACAATTTTTATTTTTTATTTACACTTTTTATTTTTTTTACATCGCCTTAAAGGCGTCAATTGAATAAATAAAATAAAAATAAAAAAAAAATAACAATATCAAATGTATTTAATTTATTATTTAAAAAATAATCTACAAATTTCCAGCAAACGTAAAGAATCTGGCCAAATTAATTTGATCATGCTCAAAAATTACCATTAAAAAGGTTATTAAGTATATTTTGATTTTAAATCAAATTGCAGAAATAAACATTCAACGTTAAGCTGAATTTTTATGTCTTAAAATCTCTCAAATGCAAGAAATTGTATGCATGTAGAATAATGCACGATACTTGCTTGTGGTTTGACATGTTAAGCTAAAAATCAAAATATTTTTCTACATAAACATATATCAACAACTAATGTTGATGATATTGTTTATTTTGCCCTTGCTTTATATAAGTTGATATTAGTGTTGTGACTTGTCAACTGACAGATCGTGTGTAGACCAGCCGGCCACTAAATTTTAGTAAAATTTTGTTTTTTTAAAAAATTCTTAAGAATTAATGTTTGAAAAGATCTAACTCATACTTGTTTATTAAAATAATTGATTATATTATGGGCCAAAGCCAAAAACAGTGATGTTTTATATATGTCACTGTCAAATTGTAAAATCTGAAAAAAGAGAACTTATTTTGCATTTTGACAAATGTCAAATAATAAAATTAAAGCAAATTAAAATATCAAAATATAAAAATTAAAGCAAATTAATTAATTTTTGTAAAATGGATGATGGGAATCGTCTTGAAGAGATTCAAAGGATTGAGAACGAGTTAATCAATCCTCGATTAAATCGTCAAGTAGATTTCGATTTAAAAGCGTTGTTCACCGCAAAATTGTGCGAGAAATTTATAAAAGATCTTAATAAAAATGATTTTGATTCGATCGAAAAAACACGAATTACGCAAAAACAAATAAATTATTTAATCGAAATGTTGGAAACTAAAAATACGAAAGCCAAAGGTTATTATTACTATAGGAAGCAATTTGAGGTAAAAACAATTGGCAAATTGGAGCAACTTATTGATAAATGTGACAATCAAACTGAAAATGAAAATGGAATATTAATAGTATCAATTGAAGAGATGTACGATGTGTGTTCCAAAATACACAAAGATGCAGGACATCAAAGCCGATTGCCAATGATTCACGAGGCACGCTAGTACTACGCAAACATTATAGCTTCTTGACAAATCGAGTGGTAAACGAGTGGAACATGTTACCAGTTGAAGTTGCTAACGCAAAATCCAAGAATGAATTTAAAAACAAACTGGATATTTATTTGAAACTAAAATAATTAATTTTTTCTATTAACATATTTTATCATTATTAAGGTTTATGTTAAATCAGACAGCTACCATAGCAAGGCACTTATCGCCTTGCTCCGCAGTTAGTCTGCAGTAGCTTATTATTATTATTATTATTATGTTTTTTGACCATTCCGAAGAATATCAGCTAAAACGTAAACATCAAGAACACTTTAAACCACTTCTCACAATACTTGGTCAATTTGCTCTATAAATAGTTCGTTCGACCTCACCTTGAGTTTGCGGTAGCAGCCTGGAACCCGTACCGACGAGGTGACATTGACGTACTCGAAAAGGTCCAGAGGAGGTTCTCCAAGCTTGTGCCACAGCTCAAATCAAAGCAGCATGGACACGACCGAGTACATTTCACAAATGGCATTCAAATGTTGGCATCAAATGGACTAAACAGTCCAGCGGGTCGTACCAGAACAAATCATCTCGCCATCGAGAGGCAGCTGGTAAGAAGTTGTGGTGTTCGTCACAGCTTTTTCGTTAATCGTACAGCCGGATACTGGAACTCATTTGATCTAGAGACCAGGATTACTGTAAACACCAACAAATTTAAAAACAGAATAGACAAATTACTCAAACCTTATTAAACATTCTTAACTAAATTTTTTTTGATTGCTAATAAACTAGTCGTAGGCTATTATAGCACGACGTCTACTGTCGTCACTGCTTGAGGAACCTCGTTCCATATTTTACAATTTGACAGTGACATGTACAAGTAAAGAATAAGTCGAAGACAACCGGAAGAAAAAGTCAACGATCTTGACTACGCTGACGACATCGCACTGTTTGAGTCAAAAATAGACCTGGTCACCAAGCAATTGGATAAGTTGAGCAAAGAAGCTCTAATAGTGGGACTTGAAATCAATGCGGAAAAAACTGAATGATGTTTATTCAGGGTTCAAACCCAACTGGAATCAAACTAAGTGACTCCGAGATCCGTAGAGTAGAAGATTTTAAGTATCTCATGAAATCATGAAAATATGCTCAAGAAAACATTTGTGTATTGGGATGCTCAATCATTTTTGCAACTTTACAAAACATATGTTAGACCCTATCTAGAAAACAGTGTGCCTGATTTGAATCCTTATTTAAAAAAGCATATATTCCGACTAGAACAAGTAAAAAGATGAGCAACGAAACTTTTACTACAGATAAGAAGTTTGAATTATGAGTCAAGGTTAGCTAATTTAGGATTAGAAACTCTAAAAGAAAGGCGAGAGGAAAGAGATCTGATTCAATTTTATAAAATTCAAAACAAATATAATCCTGTCAATTGGTATTTTAAGTTAATAATGAAGGACCAAGTGGACAAGTAAGGAGAGCAAAGCATCGCATTCGCTCGCAGCTAACAAAATGTGAAGCAAGGCGAAACTTTCTATCAAACCGAGTGGTGAACAAATGAAATGCGCTGCCAACGTAGGTTGTCACAGCAAGTTCGATTAACCAGTTGGGCAGCGTACTGGAAACTGGAAAGCCAAGCACTTATCAATCAAGTTGAGGGTCAACATATTTGAATCTAACGTCATTTCAGTACTTTTATAAGGGTGTGAAGGACATGAAGAGGAAAATGAATGGTTTCGTCACGTCATGTTATAAAACTTAGAAAAAGGCAGCTTAGTTGGATTGGACACGCCCTACGAAGAAATACATCAGCTGCCTTTTGTTCTCTAAAGAGGTTCAAATGACCAAGTCTGAAATTGAGAGGTTGGCAGTGGACAGAAAACTTAGGAAGAAACATGTCGCCGAATGCTCTAATCAAGTGTTCGAATGAAGAAGAAGAACGATGGAAATAGGATCAAACTGAACATTGAAGTGCTGGTATTTTAGGACTTGGACTTGTTAAATATCGCGGAATTAAATCAAAAAAAAAAATTATGGAAAAGAATGTTCGCTTTCCGGACATTCTAATTTAAATCCTAAAATTTGAGAAAAAAGCTTGTTAATTTAAAAATTCTAATACATTAAAAAAGATTGTTATATAAAAATTTGTTTAAACTAAATAACTTTTAAATTGTATCTAAAATATACGTGAAATTAATTTAAAATAATTTTTTTACATTGATTGATTTTAATAGGCAAAGTTAAGTAGTAATAATAAAAGTGATTCACTTAAACTAAATGGCAGAATGAAATTAATTCTACATTTTTGCATTTTCATATTTTTAGATTTTTTGTGCATTATTTCAGAAAATCAAAAAACCTCTCAAAAATTATAAGATAAACAAATGACTATTATTAATTTTCTAAAATATTGCACAAGAAATCTAAAAATATTAACATGTAAAAATGTAAAATAATTTTTATTTTACCAAATATAATTGTTTTTCTAAAAGCTTTTTTTTTTTTATTTTTGGATCCTCAGGAATGAGATTTTTTGCAGAAAAAGGAACATTATGATGCTGTCGTGTCATATACAAACTAAATAGATTAAATTCTTTTATTAATACGCAAATTTTAAACCAAAATTTATATACACAATTAAATTATTAAAAAAAAAAATTATTATTTAATTTTTAAGCTGAGATTTTAAATCTACTCTTTTTTATATAAATAATAAATTCCATAACATAAGATTAAATCATCATAAAAACCTTAAAAAAAAACATTTATTTCAGTTTTTTTATTTATTTTCTATTTTCAATATTCGAAAAATTCAAATTACTTCAAAATAATAGTAATCTTTAAAGAAAAAATAAAGTCTAATTCATTAAATAATTTAAGATAAGTCATTAAATAATGGGCATTTAGCATTTCTATTGCTAAACTTGTTTTAACTGGAAGTTTTGCCAAGTTAATCATTTTAAATTTCTCTTCACCGAATATAACCGGGTATAAAACATAAATGCTTAATTATACATTTTAAATAAATACAAATAAGAATTTTAATAAATAATAAATAAATCGACTTTAGTAAAAATAGACATTATCTTCTTTTGAACTTTTTACAGCTCTCGGTGACTTTTCTCGTCATTGCTGATTAGAGCTTTGAGCTTTGGCACTTTCCAAAACATGCTTTTGCAATTCATCTTGGTGCTTTTTTAGCAGTTCTTCAATTTCTTTTCTTTGTCTAAAAGAAAATAAATTAATTTGAATAAGTCAGATAAAATAGTTATCTAAAAGATTTATTTAAAAAAATAAATTGAAGAAAGCTTCAATAAAATACATTCTAAAAGCTGAACATAATGACTTTCTTTTGATAATGATTTAATAGAATTTTTTTGTTACCTTCTAATTAATTAAAAAAAAATCTCTTTTTGTTTAAAATGAATGATTTGAGAAATATTTAAAATTTATTTATATCGATTTTTTTGATTTTTTTTCCTGTGCTTATGATTTTTAAGTTAACAAAAAAAAGTAGTAAATTTATACGATGGATCTATTGTAAAAATGAAAGCAAAAAAATTGAGCTTTATTTCAAAATTTTTAAAAAATAAAAAAATTCAATTTCTTGAAAAATTACTCAGGCTTAAAAAAAGTAAGCTTCTAAAAACATAGCTGTAAACTATTGAGAAAAAATAGAAATTTTTTTTAAATATGTATTATAAAATTTAAAATTTTATCGTTTACTCAATATATTTTTTGCATCTAAGCATACAATTTGTTTTCTAATATATAAAAGCTATCTTATAATTAGATTTGAAATTTTTAAAAATATTAAAAGAGAAAAAATGAATCTAAAAAAAATAATAAGTCAATCCTTTGAGCAGAGTAGAAAAATTTTAGGAAAAAAAATTATAATTTTTTCTACCGCATAAAAAGTTCTTCAAAATTGGGCACATTGTTTGTACTCGTTTGAAATGAGGTGGTATTTTTATTCTGGCTGTCAATCTGATTACTAAAATTATCATTGACCACTTGTTTATTTGTTGGTGCGCTGTTGTAAAACTGGCTTGAATTTTGAGTTTTATGAGATTTGTTTAGGTTCGAATTTAGCGCTGAGGTGTTTAGTTGACTCTTTGGCTGATTTAAATTTTGCTGTGCAAGCTGATTGACTCCTAAAAGTCCAAGAATGAATGCAAAATTATTATCATTTAATTGAGTAGACTCTAAGCCTGGGTCTGGTTCGCTATTAGACGGAATTTTGCTACTTTCAGCCGGCTTAGGCAAATTTTTTTTCTCCTTTAAATCCATTGAATTTCGCCTACTCAAAGAAGGAGAATAGGTACTTGAGTTGTCGTTCAAATGTTGCTGGTGTGGGTTATGGTGTATTGGATTAGCTTTTTGAATATTGGCTGCCTGATACTCTGGCATTTGATTGCCATCGAGCACTTTTTCGTTCAATATTTGTCTTATTCTTTCGCCTAGCTGGGCCAATATGTCGTTTGAATGCTCAATTTTGTGCGTTAGAACATTCTGAATTGAAACTGTTTGTATAAGCTTGGGATCGTCTAAGCTTATTGAAGCAATTTCATGCTCAGGCACAGCTGTTTCGACCAAGTTCATACTGGGAGAATTAAATGAAGACTTGCGCACAATTCCAACACTAGACTGGTGCTGTTGACTGTGATTTTGGACCAAATTTTGAACCGGGTTGTCATTGATGGGCACCAAATTGAAACCGTGTGAAGTAACTACATTTGGATATGGCTTTGTATCCGATTCAGTTTGATTAATACCGATGGAAGTGGGTGACAATTTAAGTGAATAGTTTGAGCCAATAACTGGCGCTGATAATGAACCCGGATTTTGCTGTAAATTTTGCAGATTTAGCGGACTTACATTATTGATGTTATGATGGTAGGAAATATGGGGATTTTGTTGTCCAGGAGGTGTATAAGTTTGATTGTTTGCAAACTGTGACATTAGAGCATTGTGCAAAAGAGATTGATGAAGTGTTTGATTTTGGTATTTTCCTGAATCAACATGATCATTGGCATAAGCTATTTTGACCGGGTTTGTCAATTGCTGCAATGGAGGATTGGAAATATACGAGTGATTAGGTTGAAATACTTTGGTTTGACTGGGAGCTACTGGCTGAGGCCTAATCGTCACATTCGGTTGCTGATTGGGCGGATTTATTGGTCTCATGCCATCCATTGAGTTCATTAGGCGCTGAATTTCAAAAGACACTTGGTATTGTTTCTGAATCAAAAATTTAGATGGGTCCAAATATTGGTTGGTTTGTTGAATTGCCGATTGGCTTTGCATGTTGATCTGAGAATTATGATAGTTGATGTTTACTAGGCTTTGAGGGCGTGAACCAGCATTTGGCTGATTTTGCGTAGGTGCTTGATTAGCAGTTTGATTTTGGTTTAAATTTTGCTGCAGAGCAATTAAGCTGGTTGAGTTAATGGACTGAAGGCTTAGTAAGTTATCGGTGGCAGTTGATTTTTTATCGTTAATCTCCGCATTTGTTATCTTGTTATGTTACAAGCTGAAAATTTAAATATATTTTTTTTCTTAATAAATTTTACCTTTAAAGGCACAAGTATTGAGTTGAACACTTTATTTTTTATGCTGTTTAGATTTTGTTTGTTCGCGTTTATGTGCTGTATTATGTTCTGAATGCTTTCGGTCAGTGAACTGGCATAGTCGTTTGATAGAACATCGTTGTCAATATTAAGCTTAAAATAAGAGATTATTTAAACAAGATTTTATTTATTAAATTAGTAAAAATATGGTTTATTTTTTTTAATATTTTTATTCAATGTTAAGAATTTGTTTGATTTCTTGCAACGTAAAATAAGCTTGACTTAGCTTTCGACAAAAGTCGAACAACCTTTAAACAGTGCATTTTCTAATTTAGTCTAACATGGAATATAAAATTAGCTTATCATTTACTTGATTCCAACAAACAATAGTTGAATTGATTCAGTTTTAATTTGTTTTGAAGAATTTTGCAAATAATTATACAAATAGATTAATCTACTGATTTATTATAATTAATATGAAGCAACGAAAAAAAAAATATATATATAAATTGATTTCTAATAATTTATTTACTTTTTTTTAAAAGATAATTCTTTCAAAAGGAATGGCTTAAATTTTAAACAAAGCTAATAGAAAATTTACAACTAAAGAATATTATTGTTTTTTAAAATAAAAAGAATTAAATATTTCAATAATTACCTGTTTTACACAAAATAATTACAGGTAAATAGTCAGCTAATTGGAAATGCATAATAATAGATTACTTTTAATTAAATTAATGCATAAGACCATATTTCTTTTGTCTAATAAAACTAATTTTAAGCAATTAATTTTTTCTCTTTATTTTTAAATTTGAAAAATTGATTTAACTCACGGCACCAACATTTTATGCATTTTTCGTTTAAATTGAATAAAACAAAATTTCATCAATCAAAAAAATTTATCTAAATAAAAATTTAACTTTGAACAACAAAAAATCACTTTTTAAATTCCTAAAAAATTTAGAATTTAATTTTATTCATAAAATGATTTCCTTCACTTAGCTCAAATAGAAAAAAAATGATTTAATATCAAAATCAATCAAGCAAATACCGAGGTAGATTTAGGCTTTATCACATTTTTTCAAAGGCCTATTTTGATTCGAGCTCTTTAGCAATCCTAATTTTTCATAGTCATATTTATTGTTTAATTAAACAAAAACGATTTCTATTATATCTAAATCTTTATTTATTGATTTTAAAACTTTTAATAATATGAAAATTTTCGATCAAAATTTATGCTACAAGATTGGCTTGACAAATATCAGCCAGAACCTTTGAAGGAAGAAAGAGTCTAGAAAGCAAATGAGCCTCAATCAGAAACAATCCACATGGTTGTTAACTAAAATCACTAGCTCATCACTTCATATGTAAAATGAATTTGTTTTAAAATTCATGATCACAGGAACCACTAGTTAGATCCATTTCAACCACTTCAATAGGTCTTAAAAATATGGTACTTCGATTCAAAAAGCTATTCTATTAATGCTAATAATGAAGAGCTCAATTGCGAACAGGAAAAAGAAATATATACTTTGCTTCAAGTCAAAAACCTCACTTTGGCCAAGAATTTAGCTGCTGACTCATTAAGCCTACAGTTCAGACTTTTCTACTTCTGGCTGTCATTTTCTACTGCAATTGACTGCTTTTATATGACTAAAAATTATAGAGAATGGTGATAATGAATCAAAATAATCAAATATAATAAAAAAATTCATTTCTCATCCTAAAATTCAATTAAATAAATAAACTGCATTAAATTCATTGAAATTTATGTCTAAACAAGTATTGAAAATATTAAAATTGCAAAACCTGGATAATTTCTTTTGTTTTAAGCATTTTTTAAACTTTAAATGGCAGTTTATTTTTAGTTTTAATTTTAAAAATAATCAAAAAAACTAATAGAATTTTATTTGAAGCATGAATATCAAGCTAAATTAAGGATAACTTGGCTTTTTTTAATAAAAACTTCGAGTTGGAAAAATTTTAAAAAGAAAGTAATTAAGTATTAAGTGTAACATTTAATTTTCCTTATTTTTTAGGTTAATAAACCAAGATTACATTAAACTTCAAATATTGTTGAATATTATTGAATTTATAGTCTAAAATTATCAAAATAATAAGGCATATTGAAGTTTATAATTAAAATTTTATGATCATGCTTAAATAAAATTTTTGAAAATTTTTAAAAAGTTTTTTAAATGAAAAGCTTAATGCAGAGACATGAATTCGAGTGTAGCATAGCATATTAAACCTTATCTAACTATTGTGCATTCAGAAATATTTTACAGAAATATGCACACATAAAAATTTAAGCTAAATATTTAATGTTTACTTTGAAAATATGCTTCTGCAATAATTTTTTCTAAAAATATTTTAAAAACTTTATTTAATGATAATTCTTGAGCCTGACCATTAACTTCAATTTGGCCAAAATAACCATTAGTTCAAAAGAAAATATAAAAATTTCTAACAAAGTTCAAAATTTTTAGATTGGTTTCAAGTAAAAAGATGAACACAATTAAGAACAAAAGTTTTTCTTTTCAAATTGGTGAAAGCTTTTTTCTTTATTTAAGAACGAGTACGCATTGAAGTCTTAAATGATTTTAATTTAAAAAAAGATGATTACAAAAAAAAATTCTAAATATTCTTAAAACATTTTTATTTAAAACTAATCCTGAACAAATTTAATACAAATTGATTTTAATAATATTATTATAATTTGGATAACCTTCGTCTTGCTACAAAATTTTTATTTTTTTTCGAATCAAATTTATTCGTATTTTTATTCGATTCTTTTAATAAATATGTAGGTCCTGTGGTTAAGTTGCTTGAACACCCGACATCAATCAGAAAGACGAGACCCTATGCTTGACAAGGAGCGCATAAGGAGAAAAAAAAATTGAATATGCTTTTTTTTTGCCAAATTAAATTTTATTATTATTATTATTATTATTATTTATTTCAATGAACGCCTTTAAGGCGATGTTACAAAGAAAAAAAAGACAAAAAAATAAAATAAACAGGTTTAGAGAAACTAAAGACAATTGTTTGAAACCATTCGAAATAAATTTTTAAAATAATGTTAATTATGTTTTTTTTTTTAATTTTATGACCAAATTTTAATGATCTTGTTAAAAGAATAAGTCAAAAATTATCATGTAAATATTTTTTAATTATGTTTTTTATAATTAGAAAAAAATTAATTTGTCTAAAAAATTCAAAATTTTCTAAAAAAACTTGACTGAAAGTGAATGGCTAATGACATTTAAGTTGATATAACTAATATATGAATAATTTTATATTTCTTAAATCAGAAGTAAATAACTAATTATTAAAACCTAGAAAAAATAAGATTAATGACCTATCGTTATTTCAATATTAGTTTAAAATTAAATAATCATCTTATTATAATCAAATTATTAGATGCATCATAGATAATTCATTAGCTTTTTTTGGCATCGATTTAATTTTTTGTTATATAAGATCTAAAATCAAATTGTAATCATTCAATTATGTTTTTTTACAGAAATTTAAAAAAAAAATATTTTTGACAAGCTCAATTTAGATTTAAAATTCAGTTTATTTGCTCATTTTTTGATTTTTATCTTAAACAAATACCAACTAAAGTTGAGTTAGAAAAAAGTTATAAATTATAAATTATAAATTTCGATCAAAAAAATTTTTTCTTATTATCTGGATTAGAGCTAAAAAAATAAAAAATTTTTTAAATATTTTTTATTTTATTTTTTTATTTATTCTTTCATAATAACAAAAACTATTACCTAAAAATTTACTATTAAACGATTGATTAAAAAAATTAATTATAATTAGGAGCAATAATAAAAATTAAATTCATTTGTCGTCTAAGAAAGGAGGAAAAAATCTATTTGAGTAGAAAATATTAAGAGACTGATTTATTTGATCGAGAAAATAGAGTCATCTTTTAATTTCTTAAAATTATTTTTTAAATAATTTTATCTTTAATTCGAGAAACTTTAAAAAATGTTTAATAAAAATAAACAGAAATGAATTTTCTTTAATATATGTCTTAATCTTTGTTTATTTGATTCTAAAAATATCCTCAAGATTGATTTAAAAAATTTAATAGTGATAATACGAGCCTTCAGTGAAAGAAAGGTAGGCCAGCAATTTTCGATCAGACTTCTCTGCATGCCGTTGTTGATAGCAAGACCAAGCTTAATACTCGCCAATTATCAAATGACTTTTACAGATCACAATCGAAGATTTCTTGCCACCTTAATTTGATTAAAAAAGCTAAATATATTCAGATATTTAGCTACGTACTGAAATTTATAGGAAACTACTTAAAAATATCCTCTAGATGAACAGTTTTTCAGCCAGATCATTACTTTTAATTAGAATTGGATCTATTTTCTGATTAATTATGATTATGAAAGCAGGACCGCTTGATAAATAGGTGATTTTGTGTGGTGTTTTATGGAATTACCAAGGAGTAATACACATAGCTCGTATAGTCGAATACTAGAAGTAAAAGATGTTAAATTCAACTTCATAGGAATCCAAACGCATACAACATACAAAATCACATCAAACACCCCAGATAAACAAAAAATCTTTGATTCAAAAAATCTTTCATAAAAAATCACAGCAGCCTTTGTAAATATAATTCATTCACTTGATGGTCTTAACCTTATACTTCTAGTAAATTACTGAAATGATTTCAATATATTCACAATTCATGATGCACTTCTAGTAAATTGAAACGAAAATCATCAAAAAGTTAAAGATTCAATAGCAAATCACTTCAAATCAATTCACAACTCAAAAGAACTATTCTCAAACTTTGGACAAGATCTGTTAAAGATAGATAGAGCAGCGTCCCCACTATTAAAAGACACCAAAATTCTCCTAACAGGAGAGATAATGTCTCTTTAATAGTAAAGGATATTACATTTTAAAAAAAAATTTATCGTTAGTCATGCAAGCAGAAGATCGAGGTTTAAAAACAGCTGAGGATCGAAAAATCTTCAAAATATCTCTGCAACACGAGAGGCATGTTTTAAACCTCTTTCATCAAAAGATGAAGAACCGGTTTCGACTGAGTAATAATTAATGGTATAAATGATAAACTCGATACAGTAACCTGTGTCAGATTGGACCACATTCTAATGAATGTATGCTTCACTTCAAGTAGAATATCCTTTTTTGGCCAACAGAAAGCTACAAGAAAAATAGAAAAAAATAGAAGAGCTGGAAGGGAACTTCTTTCTCAAAAAAGTCAAGATTTTTCTTCTTCTGATTATCATCTTTTTCGCTTAATGGCTAATTTTTTAAAGGATACCATTTTTATTAACCAAAAAAAAATTGAAGAAGAAGAGTGTCGAGAGTTTTTGGCTTCAAAAACTATGAAAGCTGCAAGAGAGGCATCGAACTAATCGCTGATAAGTGGCTAAAGACTATAGAACATACAAGTTTATATTTTGAAAATTAGCTAACTATTACTTATTTTTATTGATAAATACAAAAAAGTAAAAAAATAGACAAAATTTTTTGACTTACCCTTAAATGTGTGTATAATGTCTTAATTAGATACCTATTAGCTTTTTCTTTCTATTAAAGAATTAATTAAAAGTAAAATCAAATGGGTTGTTGTGAAAAATGCTCCAACGTAGCTTGCTCTGGGTGCTAGCTGTATTGGTTTAAGAAATGATCAAAAATGATTTGGGACTAGTTACAGTGTCATCTAAGGACTTAAATTTTTAAAATCAGTCTATTGTAAGCAATTTTAAATAAAAATATTAAAGATAATAAAAACAAACTATCCTTGATCTTGTGCTAGAAAAAAATGAAAAAAAAAGAGAAAAGCACTAAAATATGGTTAATACGGACAAATCGATGGTCACGATCCTATTTATAAAGTCCAACTTCCAGTTTATTTAAAACAACACCAAAACTAATTTAATTTTAAAGAAAATCTTGACTTTATTTAGTTGTTATTTTAGTTTTTATATAAATCGCTACGATCTAAGACAAATTTAAAGATTTTGATGTCAAAGCATTTTAATCTGTAATTTTGATCTAGAGTTTGATCGAATTATATAAAAAAAGTCACTTGAATTTTTTCCATTAGAAACAATGCAAGATTTAAGAATGGATAAATAAAAAAACTTTTTGTAATAAATATTAAGTATATAAGAAATTTTATAATTTTTTTTAGTTTCATTTCGAAAAGAAAATAAAAAAAATAAGACATAAAACTGATTTTTTGTTTCCTAAACAAAAACTAAAAAAAAGTTTAAATTTTGTACTTTTTTTACTTTTCTGACATACATATTTATATTATGAAATAAAAATTTTTTTTGTTTTTTAAAACTTTTGAGAAAAGTATATATGTAAATAGAAATATACTTTAAACTTTATACTTTTATTATAATAATAAAATAAATATACTTAATTTACTTCAAATATTAATTTAATATGAATAGATGGTCTACAGATATTTTTTTTTGTTGGCAGAGGATATTTCTTCATTTACAGATGAAGAATCAGACTTTGATCCATGATCTACAGTCTCATTATTTTGAGAACTTTTACAAAAAATACTTAAGCCCATATTCTCAGTCGAAACCGAGAAGTAACCGTAATTGATCTATTTCCAAAAGATAAAATAAGGCGGCTTTTGATACTCAGAGTGTTAGTCCTAATAACCCTAAAAGTATAAAATTAACTTTTTTTATTTTTGTTTAGGAATCAAAAAATCAGTTTTATGCCTTATTTTTATTATTTTATTTTCGAAAATTTGACTATTTTTTATGAAACTAAAAAAATATTAAAATTTTAATTTTTTTTTTAATTTATACTCCAAGTATTTTTATTTGACCACCCCTAATGCGAATATCTAAAATTATTTCTTTTTGAAATTTGATTAATTAGCTTAAAAATTGACTTAATAAATAGTAACTAATAGCTGTCAAATTTATTTAATTAATGTCAAGAATCATTAGTTAATTGCTCAAAAATTTATTTCCAAGTAATAATATTATAATTGTTTAGTTTATTCTCTAGTTTTTTATTTACTTTTCCATTTTATTTAGCCAATATTAACAAAAGATTACAAAATTAAAAAATAATATTCAACAAAATTACAAATTTCTGTTTATCCAAGGCTTTTTTGCCTAAGCCGACTTACCACAATTATTTTAATTTTTTTTGTTATTAAAAAATTTTAGAGGGTTATTTTAATTTACTGAAAAATTGCACGCACAAAAAATCTAAAAATATCAAAATTTAAAAATGTAAAATTATTTTCATTTTGCCTTATTTTTTTCATTTTAAATAGCTTATTAAAGTACAAGTTTTTGATCTTCCCGTAATCTTTCAATATAAAGTCACTGTTGATCAATGCTTGGTTTTCTTTTTGTGTCATGACAAATAGACTAGAAATTTTACCGAATTATTTTTTAACGAGCTTAGCTCAGTTACTAGAAAATTCGAGTTATACATCATCAAAATTTGAAAAAAAATTTTAACAACAAAATAATTTTTTTGAATATTATTAAAAATTCTTAAAATTAAAACAAGTTTTTGAAAATAAAATAAATAAGCAATAAACTAGTAAAATCAAAAAAAAAATCTTGCCTAATTTAAATAACTTTTTTAGCAATAAAATAAAAATATTGAGAAAAGAATAAACTTTAGAATATACAAGTAATAAACAGCCATTAAAATTTATTGATATTGATTACTCTTATAATAATAAAGTTTCTTATAAATAATAGAATTTTAAAAATTTTTAAAACTTTAAAATAATCAGTCAATGAACATTTAAGAATATAAATTTAATAAGATAAAATAATTTTTTAAAAAATAGCTAGAACTTACCAGCCTCTTAGTTATATCCTGAGGTGAATCAGTATTGAGCCCAAATTTTAATTTAATTTCATCTTTGTTGTCAAGTTCCAATACACAATGAACAACTTCACCAGTCTCAGCTGTTTCTATAAAATCACTAATGGTCAATTTAAGCGAAACTTCTTTAGCATTATTATTTTTATTCTGTTCCTCATTTACTTGATCAACAAATTGAACCTGCTTAACAGGCGCCTGACTCTGACTCACCGTTGTATTATCTTTGATCAACGATTGAGCATTTGTCAAACTAGCACCTATTTCATTTCTGTTGTTCGACATAGCCAATGATTCGTTTAGTATTTTTTGATTTTCGCTGAAAATATGCGCCTTTTCTATTGAATTTTCAATCAAACTCAGACCCGACTGGCTCACAGCAGCCTCGTTTGAGTTTCCAGCTTGATTAGTATTACTAGTTGTCAAGGAAAGAACTTCATCTTCATTTTTGTCCGGAATCTTATCAAGTCTGTATATAATTATTTTATCCTTTATAGCTTGAGTTAAAAATTTTATATCTTCATCACATATTTTATCAGTTTTTTCCTTGAATTCTTTGACTATTTGCTCCGGATCGTCATTATTCACATCAAACATAAATTCAATCTCTTCATTTTCGGGCCAAACTGGACCTCTTCGTCTTGCTTTATCATACACTTTGAGCCGAAACGTTATCAGACCTTCGTCAGCGTTCTCAATCACTTTAGAATTTTTGTCTTTTAGCACCTCTAGCTTAAGGCCATTGTTTTCCATAAACCATGAATGATTGAGAAGCTCTTTGACCGACGGCCGGTGATTCCGATTTAGTCGAATGCACCAGCCGATCAGTTCTTTCAAGTCTTCGTTATCTATTTTGGAAAAGCTGTCCGGCTTTTGACCCTTGGTTACACGCTTGTAAATTTCGAAAGGCTTCGAACATTCCTGATAAGGATATTCGCCGGTTGCCATTTCCAGTAGACACATGCCAAACGCATACACATCAATACTCTCGTCATATTGTTCGGAATACATTTCCGGGGCCATGAACTCTGGCGTGCCAATAACTGATTTGGCAAACGAGGCTTTTTTCAAAGTGGCCAGGCCTAGATCTCCGATTTTAACTTGACCGGACTGACCAGTTACGAATATGTTATCACACTTGAGGTCTCGATGAATCACAGGTGGTGATCTACTGTGCAAATAAGCTAAGCCCTTTAAAATTTGAGTGGCAAAATTTTTTATGACTCTTAGTCTGGTTGTGCGAAATCGCTGAACATAAGCCTTCAAGGTGCCTGAAGTCATTAGTTCTGTTACTAGAATAATTCGTTTTGGCTTCACTTTAGGATCCTCCCAGTACTCATAGAACCGGACTATATTAGGATGCTGCAGTTGTTTGAGCATCTCGGCTTCTTCAATAAAACGTAGACGCTCTTGTCTATTAAATTTGCGGTCGTGTAGCTCACACCAGGCAACTGGAACGCCACTCTCTGTATCCAATCCTTTGTAAACTGTTTTGAATGAACCATGACCGATCTCGGTTCCATATTTTAGAAATCTTTTGTCAGGTGATTCATCAATAGGCTTCTCGTCTTCTAATATATCTGTTTCTTTAGAAATCTCCGACAATTCATTATCTTAAATAAAAATATTATAAGTTATCTTTATTCAAGCTTAAAAAATTTTATAAATTAAATAAAAGAATAAAAGAGTCTATAATTTTTTATTATTGTTAATAAATTTTATTCTATACCCATTTTTTTATTTAATCAAGAAAAAAATTTTTTTTTGACCAGCCGTTTTTAATGCTTGTTTTTCATTTTGATCGACAAAATCTAGCATATCTAACAAGATAGGTGAATTAGATTTTGATTTAATTTCGTTTTATTTAAATGATTAGAAGAAACTAGTGAATTTATTTTGAATTTTTAAAATATTTTATTACATTTTATTTTAGATAGTTCATGTTCATAAAAAAGTAATTTGTTAGTTTAAAAATGAAAAATTTGAAAATAGAATATAGATGCGCAATTTGTGGAGGTAAAAACGTCATTTAGTATTATTTTTTACCTTTGTAAATAAGTTGGCCAAAATTTATAGACGAAAATCTATGCTTACAACTTAGACATTAGTTCTAGATTCATTCGTAATTCTTGTTTTAAAATGATAAAATACTTTCTAATTTTTTCCTAATTAAATATCAAAAACAAGCTTGTGAAATTTTTAACTTAAAAATAAGTTTTTTACAACATTTAATACATAAAACAAAAGTTGAAATGTAATTATTTTTGATTTTTCTTTTATTAATTTATTTTATAAAAGGTACCAAAATAAATTTTCAATGGGTTTCAATGTAAATAAATTCAATGGAATGTTCCAGTTTGCTTATAATTATCTTTAATTCGACTCTTTAGGATTTAATTTCCTTGAAAGAATCATAAACTTAAATCATTTTATTAAGTACTATTTAGAAAACATCATTTATTTATTTAAATTTATGGGAACAATGAAGTAAAAAAAAAATTAATGACAGAGATGCCAATATTTTTTCAAAATTTATCAACACCAAGAAAAACCATGAATTAATAGCCCGCGAGATCCAGAACTTTCTGCTTCAATGTTCCAACAGGAACAACCTAAATTGCAAAACCCCCTTGGACTCAATCCTAATCATATCAAACTGATAACAAAATTTAATTTAATAATGTTAATCCAACATAAATATTTATTGGCCATCATTTAATGAACTAAGAAAATAAACTTTATTTTCCTGACATAAGAGACTAAATATTATGACAAAAAAACTACATTAGATGACATATAAACTAATTGACTAATAAAAATTTGAACTGATAGACAAAAAAACTTAATAAATAACAAATTAATTATTTTAGCGATGACAGTTTCAATCAAAATAACGGTGAATTAGTAAAGGTTACAAAAAGTAAAACTGACAAAAAATTTTTAATGATCGGATGCGGAAAATTAAACCAAATATAAATTAATCAAGATTGATCAAGATCTTACCTTTCAAATCTTACATCTAGTTTATGACTTCAAGTTAATAGGAAATTATTTTCTATAAAAAGAATTATTTATATTTAAATTTCAGTAATGATTTATTTTTGACTATTGATCTATTCTTTAATGCTTTTTTATTTAAAAATAAGCAATATAAAAATTGGCTAAGACTTTTTAGATTTCTATCATTAAGCTTTTAAATTTTAAGCTTGAAACGAATAGTGTTAATAAATTAAATAAAGCTTAAGAAATGTATAGTCTTTATTCTTTCCAACATATAATTTTTGAAATAAGCTAACTTTCTCATACAAATGTCTTTTATATTACAATTCTCCCTTCAATTTAAAAGAGAAATAGAAAAAAATAACCCAAAGAATTTAAATGATATTATAAGGAACAACAATAACCTAATTGAACCAATGAACATATGGCCAAATCAAGTAGTGCAGAAATGACTTTTGAATATTTTCAATATAAAGATTTAATTTATATAGATTTTGTATCAAAATTTGAATTATTTGATTTGAAATATATTATTTATTAAAAACCTTGTTAAATATTTTCAAATAACAAATAAATTAACAATTCTTTTCAATTTTATAATTGCTTTATATTTTTAACAGAAGCATTTTTTTTAATAATGAACTAAAAAAATTTTAATTAGTTTTTTGAGGTATGGGCACTATCTGTTGATTAACCTTGAAATTAGGTATTTAGTTTTATTTAAAACAAATTTTTAAACAATATTTTTAAATGACAAATATTTTTTGATATCGCTCACCTAATAAAATTAAAATCGGCCATCATTTAATGCACTAACAAAATAAACTTTATTTTCCTGACATAAAAGACTAAATATTATGACAAAAAAACTACATTAGATGACATTTAAACTAATTGACTAATAAAAATTTGAACTGATAGACAAAATAACTTTATGATTTACAAATAATCTAATTTAATAACAAATTAATTATTTTAGCGATGATAGTTTCAACCAAAATCACGGTAAATTAGTTTAATTAGCAAAGGTGACAAAAATGAAAACCAAAAAAGCAAAAAGCGCCTTTGTTCAACCTGAGCGATTGCAATTTGAATAGTTTAGATAATGAATCCGAACTCGAGAAAGGAAAATTTGTTGATTTACCGAAAAAAAAGAAACGCCAACTATCGTATCTAATGGAATATTTTTTTAATTTTTATATACACTTCTAAATGTTTTACTTAAGTTGATTTCAGTATTGGGTGAAGATATTTACTCTCGAGATTGAAGTATTTGTCAAAGTTGAGTCTTTTGACTTTTAAAATACTTTAAAAAGACTATTTATGATTTTTCCACAAAAAACTTAAATAAAGAGAAGAAAAATTCTTTAAATTCATCGAATAATTTAATCTAACTAATTTTTAAATCTAAATTTCAACTAAAATAAAAATTAAATTAATACTGACTTTTTTTTCGAAAAAAAAAATTTAAATTTTGAAAAGATTTTAAAATGACTTTATTTTTGGCTTTTGCACAAGTCTGATTAGAACATTCTTAGATTTTATTTTTTATTAAATTATTTTATTTTGTCAGTACAAAAGTATTAAATTGTCATCTCAACAAATATATATGTCAGTTTATTTGTCAGGAAAATTAGTTTTTAATAGTCACATAAAATATTGTCATTTAGTTATTTTTGTCATCACATAAAAATTAAATTTGCCACCTCCAAAAAATTTACGCCATTAAAATCTTCCTCTAAATTGCCAAAAAAATCATCTAAATTAAAATTTAATTACTTAAAAATAGTTTAAAAAATTAAACATAGATAAACATCCCAATAAAAACATAAAATATCTAAATCAGTTAAATAAAAAATTTCAAAAATAAAGACCACTGTAGATGGCGAAGAATGAAAAACTGGAAAATGTACATAACAAATTGTGCTCAACTAGTAATATGCCAATGTCTTAAAGAATATATCATTTTAGTCTATATTAGACTAATAACTTTTTTTTTTAATTGCACTTAGTTACATATTTTTGGGTCTTGTCCAATATGTGATCACTTGATCACAAAAAATGTGATCTTTTTAATAATGCTGGTTTTGTGAACAAGACTGATCACCAAATCGATTATCACACAATATGTGATCAAATGATTGATCACGATAATTTTAATACTGATCACTAAAAATGTATTACTGATCACGCTTGAATAAAATTCAAACTTAACTAAAAAAATGTTTTATGAACAAGACTGATCCAAATCGATTAAGGAAAAAAATTGAATCAACTGTCTTTAAAACAGTCAACTCGGCAGCCCAAGATCGAATAACAGCCAAAATTACACGATCGGCTTTTTAAACAATGAAAAAAAACAGGCTTCAAAGATTGATTTAAATGTTCCACAAGAACTACATCGCCATGAAATAATGATATTCTTGGCATTGGTAGATCTTTTTCTTGGCTTTAAACTCATTACTCTACCAAATTTTTTGCAGTAAGATTTATAGCATTTCTGATCTTTTTGGACTAAGCCAATCTTAGCTATTTTCGTTTTATATACTTCAGTTCTCAAGCTAAGTAAGCGTAAGAATGATTATATAAAAAAAAAATTTCAAAACTGAAGCACTTATAATTTATATTGTAATATTAATGCGACATCTTTTTACCAAGAAAAGTTTATGAGAAAAGTTTATATTTTAATGATCAATATATAATAAATAAGATAAAGATAAATTTGATCACATATTGTGCTATCAAAAGATTTTTTTTTATAAAACTTTAAATGAAACTTTGATCACAAAAATAAAAACATTGATCACATAAATAAAAATATCGATCACAAAAGTTTTTTCCTTAATTTCAATTTTTATTTTTTTGATCACATATTGTGTGATCATCGATTTGGTGATCAGTCTTGTTCACAAAACCAGCATTATTAAAAAGATCACATTTTTTGTGATATATGTGATCAAGTGATCACATATTGGACAAGACCCATATTTTTTATCAAATTAGATGTAGTTTTTATTAAATTATATTCAACATTAAAAATTTAGGTTATCAAGCTTTATTTTACCTGAAAGTCTGAACTCTTCATAATGGTAATTAAAAGAAATTTTTCGTAATTTTTGTTAATAACCCAAAATCTTGGCCCTAAAAAATAAATTCAATTTCAATTTGACTTAGAAACAAAATAAGAAAAGAAGCAAAATTTCTTTAATCAAAATAACATACTTCGTTCAACGATCGAATTTGATCGCTGAGCACCAATCGATTCGCCGAATTTGGTCTCACCAGTTTTTTCAGCTTGCTTGGACGTAGTCAAAACCGTATCCTGATATTGAGTGTTGGCTAAATTTTCATTTATTTTAATGTCCGCATTAGCAGCTGCATTCTGGTTTAGATCTTGAACTTTCTTGGCATCATCAGTCAAAACCAAATTTTCATCATCGATTTTTTTACTAGCTAGCAAGTCGTTAGTGTCGACTTTTTTGACCGTAAATTTGCTAATTCGTCTTTCGATATTTTTGGACAATTGATCAGCATTGGGCTCTGACTTTGTATCAGCAGTGGTCTCGCTGGCCTCCGTTTGATCAGCCTGGTGTTCGCTTTTGACCTGTTTTTGGTCCGAATACATCGACATAGAGACGATAGTCGCCGAATTAATTAGATCGGTCTCGAGTGTTTTTTTGATCCGAAAGCGGTCGGTGTGCGCGATGGGATGTGTCGGCGTGGCTTGATTCGACTGTTGCTGCGGTGAAGTGGACGAAGCTAGCGAAGACGGAGTTGATTCGCTTAACCTGGTGTTCTGAATAAAAGTGGGCGGCGACGAAGTCGACGAAGCAGTAGACGATGCCGACGACACCGTCAGTAAATTCGATGTGTTTACATTTTCATTAGAAGATTTGCTCTTTTGGTCAGTGGGCGGCCGTTCTGTCTGTCGTCGATTCTCCGACTCGTCCAGCTGAGCTATTTGACTGCTAGGATTTGACAGGGTCATGTTGTTAGCTCTATTTTCTATTGTCTGATTAGAAGAGCATTCGATGCTCGATAGACTTGGAATTATTGTTCTGCTATTGTAGTATATGTTCGGATAGTGGAGCCAAGTCGATATTAGCGAATGAGAGTTGGCTTGTAAAGAGTTTTTCTTGTATATGTGTTTATTTAGTATGCTGGATGTATCATTAACTTTTATGTTTAGTAATTTGGATGGAGTGGAATTAGTTGACAACGATTTTGATAAATAATTTGAATTTAAAAATTCATTATTATCATTTTTATTAATATTAGTTTTTTCAGTTGAATTTAAATTTGGTTGTGTAGTTAGTGTTGTGTTTAGAGATTTGAAATTAGTTGCAAATATTTCATTTGAATGTACACAATCATATGTATTTTCGAATGAGCTTGTTTTGTGTGGGGCTTTGTGCGATAGAGAGCGGAAATAAAGTCTTGAGTTGCCGAGCCGAGGTGATATTAGGTGTTCAATGGGCCCAAAGCCGTTTCCATTGGCATTTTCGCTGCATACTTTTACATCTGTCTGTTCACTCTCAAAAGACGCGGAGTTTTTTGATTGAGCATTGTTTGACTCGATTTCTGGCTCCATGCAAGCGTTTTCATCAATTCTCAGCAGACTTTTAGCAACTATAAATCATAATAAAATCTAAAAAAAAATATCTAGATATTAGTTAGCTTAATTTAAAAATTATAAATCAAAATTTAAATGAAAGAAATTTTTTGGTATTTTAGACATCTAAACAAGGACCAAAACCGTTTTAAAGAGCCCATCATTTGTTAAGTCTTGAATAATAAATAATGATAATGTAAATTGTGTTGGGTGTGCATGGATAAATTAGCAATTTGGATTCTAAAATAAAAAATTTTGAGCCTTAACAACAAGCTAAAATGCTACAGATAGAAATGTCCAATTTTAATAGTTTTTTTTTATTTAAAAGTTTTTAAAAATTTTTTTCCGTGACCAAAATTTTGCTGTTATTATGCTGTTTTTTTTCTAGATTATGATAATTGAATTTAGCGCATAAAAACAATCGCAAACTGATTTTATTTAGACTGGGCAAAAATCAATTTTTGTTTATTTTAAAAATTCTATTTTACCCATTATTTTTCATGACAAGCAAATTGAATGAGACTGCTTTTGAATCATTTTTTGTTTTTCATTGTCATTACAGAAAAATTCATTTTTTTTTGTAAATATTTGAACAAAATAGAAACTATTTTACTAAGCTCTTCACATCTATTATTTAGAATTAAAAAACAAATAGATAAATCGTTAAATGTCTCTTGCTTTTAGATCAGCTTTTGTTTTCTTATTCAACATCTCCAGGCCACTGATTGAAAATAACTAGACTAATTAATTATGGCATTTTATTAATATTAACAATAAATTTTATTTCTTAAAAATTTAAAAAAATTTGAAATACTTTTATTAAGTTTAAATAATATTTTATTTTTCGAAATTAGAATTTATAAGATATGGCTTTACTTTTCTATTTTTTTAGCAAGTGCAAACAAAAAAAAATTAAAATAAAAAGTTGCTAACTATCTGCAATACGCGAGTCTTAATTCAATAGAAATTAAATTAATTCGAAAATTTTTGCCACATATTCAATTTTCAGATCTGGAATTGATCTTTATTTTTTCTTAACCTTGCAGACAAATTCTATTTTTCTTTCTAATCTATCAAACAAATACCGATAAAAAAAGTCTGGAAAATTTAAATTTTTCTCTAAAAATTTTAAAAAATTCAGTCATAAGCATATGCAAATATGATACTGTTTGAAGATGATAACATGGCTCGATAAATTAGCATTCAACCATATATGATGAAGACAATCAACTATCAGCAATAAAAATACTTAATTATGATAAGAATTGCTTTCAATATTTTTTTTCATTCAGCCAATTTGTTGCCGAAAAAAAGAGAAACGATTTGTTTTATTATTATTGAATGCAAAACTTGAAATTAAAAAACGAAATTAAAATTAAATTTATTTTATTTAGAAACTTGAAAAAAAAATTATTAGAATTTTTTATGTGAAAACAAAATAAAATGCGAAATTTTTTTCAAGAATTCTTTGAATTATTTTAGAAAGATGCTAGTTGAAATAGAAAATATTTATTTTTGATCAAAATTAAAAATTAATAATCACTATGATAAATTTTACTCAAAATGTTATAGCTTTAACAAATGAATTGTAGTAAAAATTCATTCGAGATCTGCGTTTTTCTTTTAAATAGCAATGAAAGATTTAACATTAGCTAAATAAATAATTTATAAACCTTGGATTTTATTACCATTAGATTAAATAAAACTAATAAAATAGGAACAATATAAAAGTTAACATTTTCTTAGTTTACTTTTTAGTTTTTTTTCTTTTCAAATAATAAAAAAATAAGAAAAAATAAACTTTGGAAGATCTAAGAAGCTTAAATTATACGAAAAATATTACCTTTTAACACATTATTAAAATTCTCATCAAACCTTATAAAACTTTCTTGAGAACAAAAATAAATTAGTTTTAATGCTAAAAAAATCTAATTTTTTAGCACGGTTCATCTTTAAGTTTTTTAAGTTAAAAAATTTTTTTTGGAATTAAAGTCATCAATCAATGAAAGCTGATCTAATAAATTGAATTTTTAAAAATTTTAGATCTAAAAAACCTTATGAAAAAATTTGTTTGGATTATTAAAATTCATTTGAACTATATGATGAATTACTTTTGAGAATTACATAAAATTATATCTTATTTTAATTTGAAGTTTTAATAATTTTAAATCTAATCATTTTAAACTTATACTTTACTAAAATTATTCAATTTTAGATGGTCTTTTAAATATCTTCTATAGTGCATTCTACCTAAAGCTTGCTTAAAGTCTTTAAACTATTTTAATTCTTTTTTAATCTCCTCTTTCAAGAACTAATTAATTTTTTTTTTTAAAAATTCAAAAATCTTTCAAATAATTTCCAAATTAATGGTTTTTTTTATTTCAATTTTAGAAAAAATAAGGAAAAATGAAAAAAAAAACATCAACATTTTTTCTTCATGGATGATTTGGATGCAAAGTTAAGTCTAATTGAAGATGTGCTTGAAAATTTGTTTCTTGATTCGAAAAAATTCGAATTTTTTTATAATTATGAAATTGAGCATTTTTGTTAGTTTTTAAATTTTTTCCTTTCGGCAAACTCTGAATATTACAATTCGTTTAGTAAATAACTTTGAAATTAAATAGAAGAGCATGCCAAGTTTTATGCAGAATATTTTTTTTATCGGAATTTTTTTGTCTTTGATTATCTTGAACTATCCACTTTAGGGTCCAAGAATTTTTTTCAAAAAAATGAAATCATCTTAAATTGCAAATTAAAAACAAAAGTTAAATATTTAATCAATAAAATCAGATAAAAAAATTAATTTAAGACAAGATATTTAATTTTATTAGAATTAAATTATGTAAAAATAAATTTCTCTAAAATTTTTTATTTTTAGCTTGTGGCATCCTTCAAGTAAGCAATCAAGTCTTTTCTTTCCTTTTCTTTTTTCAAGCCAGCAAAAACCATTTTTGTTCCCGGTATATATTTTTTTGGATTGATTAAATAGGTATCTAGTGTATCTTCACCCCAAATAATTCCTATCAATGATCAAAAATAAATTTATAGTTAATTATGTAAATAAAAAAACCTACCTTTGCTTTTGTTGGCATCAGTGTATTGAAAGCCAGCCGCTTGACCTGTAGATCTGCCAAATAAGCCGTGCAAATTTGGTCCAGTCTTGTGTTTTCCACCGGCTTCGACTGTGTGGCATTGGGAGCAACTTCTCACAAAAATTTTCTTTCCGTTTTCAACGCTCATTTTTTAATATGATATTTTTCAATAAAAATTGAAAATCTAACAAAAAAAATATTCGCTTTATTTCGAAAATTTTAGCTTTTTTTTTTAAAGCATGATACTTAAATCTGAATTTAAAATTTAGTTATGTAATGCAAGAAAGCAATTTTGCATTAGTTGGCGTTGCTTTTTTCTCCTTATATAAAAACTCTTATAGACTCAATGTTGCATCATGTACATTATAAATGGTAATAATTGTCTAGTAATTATTTAGCGTTAGCAGAAACTAAGAGAAATTAATAATTAGAGTTGTTAAGGTTATGATAATGTAGCTATAAATTATGAAACTTATGATGAAAAATTTCTTTTTATATTACTACAAAGTAAACACTGCTATCGAAAGCTTAAAAAATCGTGGTCTGATTCATGTTTTTTGATTTGTTTTAAATTTCATTATTATTATTATTTTGAAGATGAAAACAAATTGTCTAGATAGAGATGGTTCAAATTCCTTAAATAGAATTTAATTAATGAAAAAAAGCATAATAATGATAAAATATTCTAAATATTTATCAAATCAAAATTTTCCTTGTGGATTATAAATTAAAGGATTCATTTAGGAAAAAGGGGCTAGAAAGACTTAAAAAAGAAACTCTATTTTAAAAATATTCTTATACTTATTGTTTTTATAATTGAATTAAAGTAACAAACTTGGAAAAATTTAGAAAAATTTAAAATTTTATGGATTTGTCTGTACATAATTCGTTTTTAGGTCTTGTTTATTCCACGCTTCTAAAAATTTTCATTATTCAGCTGAAAAATTTTAATTATAAAATAAAATTAAACTGTTTTAATTATAAAAATAATTGAATATTTAAAAAAAAGATTGTTATGCACATCAGATTGAGCTTCAGCTATATTAATAATTCTTAAAGAACCGGTGTCAATTTGACATTTTTTTTCATTAGATTCGTTCATTAGATTTCAAAAAATCTTATTTTTATTTTAAAATATTTATTTATAGTAACAAATTCAGAAAGCTTTTGGATTTTTATAAGATAATTGAGAACAATAGGAGTTTTAAATTTTCACCGCTCTTTTGTAAATGTAAATGAAGTAAGCTAATAAAGAATTATAGTAGAAAAATAGAGTTTTTTTTTAATTTTGATTGAAATTAGCGCACCTCTATTGAAAATTTTTTGAATTCCTTTTTTTGTTTTATTTTACATATATAGAAAGTTTTTTTTCTATTTATCTATTTAACATTTTTCTGTAAATTTTAGCCTTTAAAAAAGCAATTTGAAAGATAAAATTTTATATAATACAATATAAATTAAAATTACAATAAAAATAATAATGTTTCATTAAATCAACCAGCATTCGCTTAACAACCGGAAAAAGATTTCTCCTTCTTTACATGGAGCATATTTAAAAAATAATAATCTGGCTTGGGTTTGTTATTGTCTCCTGTAAAAGTAATACTTATTGATGTTTTTTGATAGTATAGTGGTTTATTGCAACGCATAAATGCGTAAATTTGACAACAGATTATGTGCAAAAATATACTGAAAGTTTTAATCTATTTTTGCTGTAAAAATATCGCTAGATTGAGCTTCCAATGCATCCACTCCCACTTTATTCCAGCCATTTAATACAAGGTTTGTGATGATTCATCAATTAGATATAATTCTGAATCGATTTTCTTTGATTTATTTAATTTTTTTTTAGAATAATGCTGTTATTATGAAATTTTAAAAGATTACGAGATTGAGAATAATTTTAAAAATTTAATATTAAATAAAAATTATCGTAAAAATTTAGGAAAAATAATTTTTTTTTAAGTTTTTAAGTTTTTAAATTTAAATTTTAAGATTAAATCAAAATTTTATTATCGTTATAGTAAATCAAAATGCTACAGAATTTTAAAATAAATAAAACAAATAAATTAATTTAATTCCAATTTAAAATTCAAAAATCTTAAATGATTAAATTAACTTAAAAAAGTGAACTTTTTTGGATTAAATTTCAAGAAAATGAGTTGATAGAAGTTTGATTATGTAATGTTTCATAGCTTTTTTTTTAATTCAACTATTTTTTTTTCATAGCATTAATTTTTAGCAAAATTATTATAACATTTTTGCATTGCATATATTTTAAAAAGAAATATGATTGAAACAAATTATTAAATTAAACCAGATGATAAATCAAATGATCTAAGAACTGCTGAATCTTCACTTAGTGATATTTATAATTTATTTGTTTTACTGTACCGAGATATTGCTCCTTCAGAGAAAAACAAATTAAAATAAAAAAAGTATATATAGTAGAAATAAAATAAGCTAAAAAAATGATAGAAAGAATTAAAAATAGATATAATAAAGCAGAGAGTTTCAGGATACAAAGGTTTAAATATCTGAAGGCCAAAAAAAGAAGAAATAATAAGAAAGCAATTACACAGTGGTGTCGGGTATTCGATATATCTTGATTGGTGTTGGTTATGTTGACGAGTATTTAAAAAATTTGACAAAGTTTCCAATGAATTCTATACATTTGAATCTTGTACAAATATTGAGAAATGTCAAACTGATCAATGTCAAATAGTCCTTAATAAATGGTCTGAATTTGCTAAATGGAGGATTGACTTCAATGCCAATAAATTCTGCACTTGCTTTCGGCAAAGAGAAAACTATCGATAAGTTTTTTTTAAGTCTGAGTGAAAACTAGGTAAAAAATGCATAAAATATAGAATAATTTAGCTTTCTAATTGATGATTGTGCTTTTTTTAGTAATCTTGTTGAGCAAAAATGGAAAAATTTTGAAAGAAGCTTCTTATCTCTTTGTGGACTGGTATGCAAACAAAAGATGGCTTGTCCAGATTTAGTGTGATTTTTGTACATAAAATTTTTAGATACTTTTGCCTGTCTTTTTTTAGATATCATCTTGATTTGATATTAATATTAATTTCGAGAATAGAATATGTTATTGAGAAAATGTCTTGAAAAAATTTACTAGAATTTCACCTGTCTTAGAAGTTCTTAAGCTAAATTAGTAAGACAAATTTATATGAAACACAAATTTTTTTTTACTTAACAAACAAGTCAGAGCAAGTTGTTTGACGGAAAAATTCGATGTGTTTGAGCACTTTTTTTGAAGTTTTTGAAGGTCAGATGAGATTTTTTGGGTTGTGGATAGAAAATGCAATAAAAGAAATTTTATTTGTTTGATCACTAAAATAACAATTAAAACTTTATTTATTTTAAATTTAAGTATATCTATAAAATAAATTAACTACTATTTTATTAGATGCGTTAAAAATAAGTACTAAAAATAGTTTAAAAAATTTTAAATTGTTTAAAATCAACTGAGCATAACTGCTGAATTGAATCTACAGTTGCAGGCGAATTCAGAGCAAAATACTGTTCATCACCGGTCAATTCTTTTCTGGCAGCTTCAATAGCTCTTTTGACAGCAAAAGCAACACTTGGAGTCAAACACAATGGTGGCTCACCGATGGCCTTTGAACCCAACACTCCTTCTGGATTTGGATTGTTTATAAGAAAACTAATTCTAAAATCAATTGGAATATCTTTGGTTGTTGGAGGCTTGTACTCCCATGTGCCATCTGTGAGCAAAATACCACTTTTGGGATCATGCTTGATTTTTTCACTCAACCAAAAACCCATTCCCATTACGAATGCCCCCTCTGCTTGACCCAAGTCAATTAGCGGATTACTGCATTTACCTCCATCATACAAGATGTCACTTCTTAAAATTTGACTCTCACCAGTCAAAACATCTAGCACTGCTTCCGATACACACGCTCCATAAATACAGTACTCAAATGGATTTTTGGTTTTTGGACAAATCCAGTATCTGGCAGCCAAATCTACGCCCATTTCAAGTGCCTTTTGAATTAATTGCAACCAAGTGTAATCCTTGGGCATTGTTTGACGAACAGGAGCTAAATTTTTTTGAATTATTTTACAACATTCAATACAAGCTTGTGACACAAGTTCGCTTGTAATAGAACCACCAGTGGCCATTGCGTTCAAATTAGTAAAGCTGTCCGCAGGCTTTATTGAAATGGTCTCAAGTGGAACTCCAAGTTCATAAGCACAAATTTGTGCCACTTTAGTATGAATACCTTGGCCAATTTCAATACCTCCGTGAGAAATACTTACTGAGCCGTCTTTGGCATATATGCTTATCATACAATTGTAATATGCACCTGTCCATCCTATTCCCCATTTAATTGGAGTCAATGAAATTCCGCGTTTCTTCCACTTGTTTTCTGAGTTAAATTTTTCTATATCTCTGCATCGTTGATCATAGCCACTGCTTGATCTAATCGATTCGATTAGCTCATCTGCATTAAAATAGGAAAGTGGCTGACCTATGGGAGTTACATCGCCTTTTTTGTACAAATTAATTTGACGAATTTCAAAAGGATCTTTTTTAAAATAAGTGGACACATGCTCAATCATTGTTTCCATAATGGCTATGGCTGGAAAAAAACCCGGACTTCTTACAGCTGTATTAGCTGGAAGATTTGTTTTGACCAAATTAGAGCTTATGAACCAATTAGGACAATTGTATACGTTGTCTACAAATGAAGGTCCGACAGGCATTGAATTATCGCTGGGCGAATTGCCTGCATCACAATACCAGTCAATTTTAATGGCTATTAACTTGCCGTTTTGATCACAGCCAATTTTGTATTTGGCATACCATGGAAATCTCCTTCCAATTAGACTAAAACTCGAGTTCAAGTCTAGCGCAACACGCACCGGTCTCTTGGTTGCATAGCAGCCGAGAGCTGCTGCTGTTGCGGTTATGTTCGCTCGTGTGATCTTTCCGCCATATGCGCCTCCAACTTGTTTCACTTTTACATTAACTCGATTGCATGTCGGTAATCCCAGAACTTCTTGAACACCGCCTTGAACCAAATCGATCCATTGAGTTGCACAATCAACATCATATCCATCCTCTGTCTCCATACAAACAGCGTTTTGATTTTCCATATAAAAATGAGCTTGAGTGTCCAAAAAAACATCGCCCTCTATTATATGCGCACACTGTTTCATAGCCGAGTCCGGATCGCCGAATTTAAAGTCGTCAATTGGCTTTGGAAAAAAACTAGATGACTTAATGCCGTCGAATAAGTTTAGAATAGGTGGTTTCTGGTCCTCATAAGTCAATTTAACAAGCTTAGATGCTTGTTGAGCGATGGCGGCACTCTCTGCTAGAACTAGACCGATGGCTTGGCCGGCATAGTCGATTTTGTCATGGGCGAACAGAAATTCGGGAGGAAAAGGACTTGGCATAAATGAATTTTTGCCAGGTATGTCTTTGGCATACAAAATGCAAACAACACCGGGATAATTTTTTGCCAAAGAATCATCGATTGATTTAATTCGACAATTAGCCAATTTGCTTTGAACAAAAGCACCTTCGAGTTGATTTTTTAGGGATGTGTTATCATATGTATATTTGGCTTCTCCTGATGCTTGTAAGTAGGCGTTTAGCTTTGGCATTGGTTTTGTGACTGGCAAAACAGACGGATCTTCATCGGGAAACGTGTGCGAGCCCTGTGATAATGGTCTTGTGTCAATTAGACTCTGAAATGCACTTAAATATTTTGGATTTATTTCTTTTTGACATGTTTCAAGCACAAATTTGTAGAAGAGAGCCAAAGCTAAAGACCTGCGGTACTCAGGCGCTGCTAGGACTGGATCATTGTTCGGCTTTATCTCCGAATTAAGCAACTCAAATGCTGAATTTAAAACACTTTCATTTAAAAGCGATTTTCCGACTAAAAACTTTTCAGTATTTGAAGCGTGTGAAAATTCCGGACTTATGCCACCAAATAAAATGCATGGCAAACTCTTGACTACTTTTGTTTTTGGATCAATGCTAAATTTGAAACCTGCATTTACATATGCATGTGCATTCTGGGATCTAGGCATTATCTTATAAGTTCGTAACAGTGTGTCTTGTGACAATGGCTCAAGCGACACTGAGTACAATAGCTTTGAATTAAGTGGCAATGAAAAAAATTCCCAAGGACTCAAAACTTTTGAAAAACCATCTAAATTCAATAAAATAAAAAAAAATTTTTTATTATTTTTTTTTCTTAATTTAAAAAACCTGTTGTTGTTACTGTTAACTTTGCACCAGCAGTTTCAAGACAAATAAAAACGTCTGATGGAAATTCTTTGTGAAGATTTTTCATGCATAAATTTCCACTCCATGTGCCCGTATTTCTAACGCCTCGGTTGGCTATTTTTTTCAAATGATGAGACAGTGTGATAAGATACTCGAATCCGGGACTTGTTGAAAATTCCTCAAAAGCTTTAATCAAAGAACTCAATGTTACTTGAGAGCCAATTTTGATCAATGAATCATATTTTTCTATCATGTAGAGTTCTTCGATGGATTTAAGATCTATGAACACTTTGTATGGTCCATCTGACTTGTATATTCCAGTACTTGTATTACCAGCGACTAGCCTGTAGGGTATTGAAGAAAATTGAACCAAAAGCTCATTTAAAGTTTTCATATCCTTTGGCACATACCATTCAATTTCATCTTGAATTAAATGCACATTTTTATTTGATTTCAAGCAAACATTTGATTTGTTCAAGCACTTAATCTTGTTCAAGTCTTCAATATCAATTGGTTTTTCGTCTTTGGCAAACGACTTCATTGCCGTAAGAATCGGTCTGTAGCCTTTATAAGATTTTTAACTAACATTTTTTTCTTTTAATTTTAATTTTTTAATCAAGAGTTTTTATATTGAAACAATAATTGAGAAATATTAAAATATTTTGTCAAACCTGTGCATCGGCAAATGTTTCCGTCCATGGAATCTTCTATTTCTTGTTTCTGTGGTCTTGGATTTTCAGCTAAAAGATTATACATATTCATTACCATGCCTGGAGTACACCAGCCACATTGGGTTCCATTATAGTCACCAATTCGTTTTTGAATTTCATTAAAACCTGTTTTTTTGCTTCCAATTCCTTCAATTGTGGTCAATTTTAGACCATCACAAGAATACAAAGGAAACAAACACTAAAATGAGTTTTGAAATATTTTTATTTAAGTATTAAAAAAAATACACTATTTATTGAAATATTTTTGTTCATTTTGGTTGAATAGTCAAACACTTCAGCATTTACTAGACATGAGCCACATCCACCTTCTTTACACATTATTTTAGTTCTAAAAATTTACCGATTATCAAAATTTTTGAAAGATTTTCCAATAATTACCCTTTAAGATTAAGAACATCTCTTAAATAATCATTTAGAGACATTGTTAATGGATATTCACTGGTGATTTTATTCAAAACTCCATTAATTTGAAAAGTAATAAAGTCTTGTTCCACTAGACCATGTTGACTTGATGAATTGATCTTGAATTTTAGAGGCAAATGACATTTTTTGCAATTTCCTTTAAATATTCTTTTGTCTCCCGGCTTCAAATTCAAACCAGTCAAGTGTCTTAAGAGATCAATTTCAAATTTTGCTAAGAAATAGATAATGGTTGTTTACTCAGTCAAACAATTAGGACATTTTATTGTGTTCGACATTTTTTAAAAATAATATTTTTTAGAAAAAATTAAAATTAAACAAGATTTAATAATTTAAAATAAGCTATAATCATGTGATTTGTCTTGTGTTTTTTTGCGTAATTTTTGTTATGCATAAATTAATTAAAGATAATAATTTATATTAAAAATTTTATTCATTTTTTAAAATGTCTTAATTTTAATCTGTGATCGCTTTAATTTTTAAAAAGTCAACAAAATTTTTAAGAAATTTTATTCTCTAAAGTCTTATAATAAGCTTATTTTGGTCTTTAAAGATATTTTTAAAATATTCATATAGTTTTAAGTCAATTTAAGTCGTAGCTTTGACTTAAAACTGTGACTTATAATTAAGTCTGGATCAATCCAAGCTAAAACATTTAAAAATAAAAATTAAAAAGCCCCAAAAACTAATTAACTAAATAAAATTAAATTCAACTCACTATTTCAAGTTTTCGAATCTATAATAAAAATATTTAGGCATCAATTCTTTTAAAGTAGTTTTTTTTTCTCAAATCTCAAATTATTATTTTGTTATGATAAATAAAAAAATACAATTAGTTAGAGACCAAAATTCAATAAAATTGATCTAAAATCAAAGTATCTTGCTAATTTTTCAATGTTAAAAAATCTTATTGCGAACATTTTTCGCAAACATAGTTCGACTCTTGCGAACAGACGTACTACTGCCGAATTAAATGATTAAATGAAAAAGAAGAAAAAGAAAAAAAAAACGGTGGGAATTTTTTTGCCTGGGCTGATAGTTTAGCTTCTTGTGCTGACGCTTTGGTTCTTAATTTTCTAAGCAAACGACTCTCTGAATGCTTTTTGTGTCTGGCTCTTCCTCTTTTGTAAATTTTTCTCTTTCTTTTGCATGAAATTGGTTATTATAATTATTAATAATTAGGAGTTGAACAGGGAAAATATTCGAAATTTATAATTAATATTTTTAAGCTAAAAAATTAAATTTTAACGTTCAAGAATATTTCAATTTTCAATTTAATTTTGTAATTAAATTTGCAAAGAAAAAAAGGATTTTTTTGAAAAAAATTTATTGAAAAAATTTTGAATGATTAAATATTTTTTTGGCAAATATTTTTTCAAATCAATTTTATATTTAAAAGCAATTATTAAAAAAAATAAATAAAATTCTATTACAATTTTGTTGCCAAAAAATGATTTTTTTGTAATTGACTTGTTAAAAAAAAATATCCGCTTTTAATACATTTCCATTGTTGCGATTTTAACTTGTTTAATTTTGATTAGGACAAATTATGTGTCGTGTTTCCCGATCTAACCAATTGTTAAGTTATTATTCTCAATCAGCTTACAAATACACTATTGATAAGATTCAAACTAGAACAATGATCAAAACTTATTATGAACCGTGCAACAATTATAAATCTTCTTTTATTTTTTTTCAAACATAGAAAAAAAAAAAACATAAAATCGAATTCCAGCACATAAGACTATTTTCTACATAATTCTTCGAATTTCTAAAAAAAGCATGAGCGCCTTACAATATTTCAGCATAATTTAAATATGCTAATCACATATATTTAGCATATTACCATTCAAACATTGCCTATTATTAACTAAACTTAAAACAAGTCTTACACAACTAAAAAAGAAAATTCTGAAATTAATTTTTTCAAAAAATAGGATAAACATTTAAATTAATTTTGTTCATTAAACAGATATTTAATTATGGATGAAAAAGGCCGCCTCAAAGAGTACAAATACTTGGGCAAAGACCCAGAGGAGTGTAGACGCAGACGCCAAGAGAGTTCGGTCCAACTTCGCAAGACAAAAAAAGAAGACACTGTGCTCAAAAAACGAAATATCACATTGGATAAGCAAGATGTTGGCCAAAGGGCCGACAACGAGGAAGAGTCAATCCAACGTCAATTTTCGATTAACGAAATTCTCATCAATTCTCAAAGCAATGATCCGTCAACGAAATTAAACGCGGTCCAATCGGCCAGAAAGCTTTTATCAAGCGATAAAAATCCGCCCATAGACCAGTTCATCGAGGCTAACATGCTGCCAATACTAGTCGAATGCTTGACCAAAGACGACCAGCCAAGTTTGCAATTTGAGGCCGCATGGGCCCTTACCAACATTGCATCGGGCTCGTCGCCTCAGACCCAAGCGGTCGTGCTAGCCGGCGCTGTTGAGCACTTTCTTCGATTGCTAAACTCACCGCATCAAAACGTTTGCGAACAGGCCGTATGGGCTTTAGGAAACATAATCGGCGACGGTCCTCAATGTCGCGATTTGGTCATAAACTTGGGCGTAGTCGATCCGCTCTTAAAATTCATCAGTCCAGAAATACCCATGTCTTTTTTGCGCAATGTAACATGGGTAATTGTAAATCTATGCCGTAGCAAAGAGCCTCCGCCGCCAATTGAAACAATTCAAAAGTTGCTTCCGGCTCTCGCTTTTCTCATACAAAATTTGGATACAAATATTCTTGTAGACACAGTATGGGCCATATCGTACTTGACCGATGCCGGCAACAACATAATCCAGATGGTGATCGACGCCGGCTTTGTGCCCTATTTGGTGCCCCTACTCGGACACTCGGAGGTCAAGGTCGTGACTGCGGCGTTGCGCGCCGTCGGCAACATAGTCACCGGCACCGATCAGCAGACCCAGGAAGTACTTGACAAAGATGCGCTGAAATACTTTCACGCTTTGCTCAATCACCCCAAACCCAAGATAAACAAAGAAGCCGTTTGGTTCTTGTCGAACATCACAGCCGGCACCAAGACCCAGGTCCAGACTGTCATCGACAACGGTCTCATTCCTCAAGTTGTTCACTTGCTTTCGCGCGGCGATCTACCGACTAAGCGAGAGGCCGCCTGGTGCATCAATAATTTGAGCTTGAGCGGAAACAAAGATCAAGTTGCATACGTTTTACAACAAGGCGCTATTTCGCCGCTTTGCCAAGCGTTGAGCATAGACGACCCGCAAGTGCTGGCTGTTGTAATGGATGCACTAAGCAATATTCTTAAATTGGCCGCCTCTAACGACGACGATTTGCTCTCTGTTACATCGCAGATAGAGGAATGTGGCGGCTTGGACAAAATAGAAGACCTGCAAAGTCATAGAAATGAGGAGATTTATAAGTTGGCATTTGATCTAATAGACAAGTATTTTACTGAGGATAATGAAGAGCTGCCCGAGAACATGAACGAAAACGAGTATACGTTCGGCACTCCGGCAGCTTCAGCCGAACAGCCTAAATTTGAGTTTTAATTTGAGAGAAAAAAAAAACTAATAAGCTATAATGAAAATAAAAAAAAAAAACTTATGTTTGAAATTATTTTTTATATCTATTCCTTCCGAATATGAAGTATATTGAATCTGTTTGTTTCTAAATCTTCTATTTCTAAAATATGTTTGAATAACCGAGGTGTCTGAATGTTGAGAGTGTGATGGTTAGTCGTATCGCTTCGAGATAACGAGCGTGTGTTCCTATATAAAAATATGATCAACGCAAAAGAGTACTCTTTGTTTAATGCAAACATGAGCCAATATTAAAAATGTTTGTCTATTTGTTTGTTTTTTTTTTCTTTCCATATTTCTTTCTTCTTAATTTTTTTTGTATTGTATATTTTCTAAGAATTGGTTCTAAATTTATATATTCCTATCTTCTTAAATTATTTAGCTCACGGTTTACTTTAAATTATAAAATTGGAAAAATTTTAGTTTTTTTTTTCTCATTTTTTTGTTAAGTTCAAAATAAAATTTAAACTAAACATTTTTTTTTTAAATGGGAAATTTTTATTTAAAAAAAATAATTTCAGCACACTACAATTATGGCTAAAAAAAATACTTAGATTCATATAGTATTTGAGAAAAAGCAGCCATTTTTCTAAATAAAAGCAAATAAATAAATTACACTTATTAAACAATGCACATTTAATTAAAGAATAGAATTGTTCCAAAAGACGGTTTGCACCACTTTTGAGGTCACATGTCCCAAGTTATATGACACATCAAATTAAAACTTGTCTCTGTATGCATTCAACATATCCTGTACACAAGTTAACAGCATTTGTCTTTCATTAGTTAAAGTTGACCATCAAAAAAACTATAGCTAGTTTGAAAATTTAAATCATTAAGTAAGTCGGTAAACTTCACTACTTAATTAGAAAATATAGTAGTGAAGTTTACCGACTTATTTATTTAAGACAATAACTAATTAATTTATTTATTTGCTATTCTGTATAGAGCTAAATTCTCAGGTTAAAAAAAAAAACAAAGTTAATTAAGATAAAACAAAAAAAATTTTAGAGCTGGGTACCGTCAATGACGGCCTCTGGACCGGTAGTGAGAATAAAAAAAGATACTTTGACATTTGATGCAAGTATGTTGCACTCACAGAACTAACTAAAGCCTTCAAAAAAAAAGTTATAAGCTATTTTAGCATTAATTTTTATTCTATTTTTTATTTTATACCAAATTTCACCAAATCCAATTATTTTATCTTTCAAATTTTTAAATTTGAAAATTTCTATAAATTTGTTTTTTTTTTTGTACACGGCCATCAAAATGGATCTACTAGCCGTCACTGACGGTACCCAACACTAAAAGGTAGTAATTACACAGTAGGTTTAAAATGTATACGATTATAAATCAATCCGGATTTTTACCAAAATCATTAGAAATATCTTGATTTTTAACCAGTTTGACAACTCAATTAATGTAAATGAAACAGAATAGCTCAACCCTGTCCTTGCATATCTCTCCCTCAATTCAAAAAGTCGTCGAGTCTGTTAGTAATTTAAGTTTATTTAAGGCTTTGTTATATTGTATTAATTTTGTAGCAGATGTCAATTAGAGAAAATTGATGAGTTTTATTCTAATTTAAGTTATTTTTTTTATATAAATGTTGAATATTTAGTCAGTTTAGAATACTGATAAGTAAATTTTTAAAATGAGCGATACAGAATCCTCTTCGACATCAATTTTAAGACCTATCAAAAATAGAGATGACGACACCGATAACGATGCTGAAATCGAAGAAAGGTCTAACAAAAAAATAAGGAAGGCTAATAAAATAATGAAAAAAAGAAAACACAACAAGGTAAAAAGCACTTTTACCAATGTTCTTGTTGTGATAAAATACTTTATATATTCAAACCTTTAACTCACTCTGGAGCATCAATTTTTGTAGAAGATGCTGCACATGTCCATTAGGAAAAGTCAAAAAGAATTCCTGAAAAAACAAAAAATATTTTGAGATTGAAATTTGAGAAATCAAGTTCCAGATGATGATGATGAACTCTTCACAGTATCAACATTTCTAATCACTCCACAAAGAGTTAATTTCAAAATTTTTTTCAGAACAAAGCGTTTAATTTGGTTTACAACACAAGCTACTCACGTTGCTGCTGATGCAACTTTCAAATTTACTTGGATCAACTACCCAGTTCTACTATGCGGTACAACTGATAAAGATAAAAGTTTTCATCCTTTTGGGATGATGTTATCTCGCCATCAAGCCGAGGAAGATTACGTGTTTATCTTCAAAACTATCAAAGATTTATAACAAAATATTTAGGTCATTCGTTCGATGCAACTGTATTACTTGCCGATTCAGCTATGGAAATAACAAATGGGTTTTTGTCAGCATTTGGTCGCATTGAAAAAAGAATAGTATGCTGGGCTCATGCAATGGGTAATTTCAAAGACAAGTGTATTGGCGTCGAAAAGAGTGATAAAAAATGTTTGAGAGATGATTTAGAAGCTTTACAGCTTTCGGCCACCATCGTCAATTTTAGAATCGGCTATGGAAAACAATTGGCAATTAAAGAATTCGAGAATTTCTTAACGATTTTGAAAATTTTTGGATGCGTGAATATGCAATCGGGTGGTACGAAGGCTATGCGATCGGTTTTCCATCTACAAACAAACATCTAAAATCTTTCCACCTCAAATGGAAAATTTTTCACAGCAATCAGAACAAGAGAACAATGTTAACAATAGATTGCTCATTCATCCGACTTCGTCAATAACTATTACAAGACTAAACTCAAAAGAGTCTCCAAAAAAAAGAGGCCGTCCACCAAAAATCAATAAAAATACAAAAAACTAATTTACTTTCTATGACAAATGTGTTATATTTTTTTATATTTTTTTTCTACTTTTTTATTTTTTTGGTTACGAAATAATTAATTTATCAACCTATTCTATTTTTATTATTAAATTTTTTAGCTACGAAAATAATTTGTCGCCCAAGACAAAAGACTATTTTTTTTATTTTTTTGCTCTTAATTAATGACTAAAATATAAAAAAAATCAAATCCTTGAAAATTTTGCTTCCTTTACTATTTATACTTACAAATAATTTTAATTTATTTTATTTTAAAAATTAAAATTTTAGCCAAATTTAACAACATTTTGTAATAAAAAGTAGTTGTGATTAGAATCTAAAATACTAAATTCTGCATTTACTGGGTTTAATTTCAATATTTTCTGCTCTTTCCTAATTTTGAATTAATTCATACAAGTTTACTATGTTATAAAAGTTTTAGTTACTTTTTGTCAGCTTTTATTTTGTTATTTTAAAAATTGAATTAAAAAATGAGCAATCTTTATCGAACATGTGCTCTTTAAAAATTCGGTTTGATTCTAGGCCAAAACTCAATCGAAATAAGATTGGAATTTAATCAAGTTGGGTGAAAATTTCTCTTCGGACATTGGGAATAGAGTGGGAGAAATACAAATATGTTTGTTTTGATTGTAATCGGTATCTTTCAAATTCTGGTGTGACATTAAAAGAGCTATCAGCTTTTACACCAATTGCTTCTTATGACCAAATATGGAGATCAGTTCGTCAGATTAGAAATATAGTTTCAGAGATGTTTACACCATTATATCTCGGCTTTAATTCAACTTCAAGAGATGAAATTTTATCAAAACATACCACTAAAATTGCCGAGATTCTTATAAATGCTGGTGAAAATGATGTAATAACAATTTGAATTAATTACAAAAATAAGATGGACGATTGAATCAGCAAATGGTCGTTTAAAAAGATGGAAATATATTAATAATGTTGTATCCAATAGAGACATTGAAACAATAGAAAAAGATTATAAATTCATTTGTTCCTTAGTAAATAAGTTTAGACCTTAACTACCCTCAGCAAAAGATTCCGAAAATACTGAATTATACGAAATTTTTATTGAAAATGAAGAACTTATTCGGGTATCCACACCCATATCCTTTGTACAATATTGTAATATTTTCAGAATCATTAGTGTAAAATTTGAAATAAAAAATTTATACTCTTGCAATATATTATTCTTTTTATTCCTTATTTTTATCGCTTTACATAATGAAATTTAGTCAAATGTATAAGATTGTAAATCAATCCAGATTTTCACCAGAATTCAAATAATCATAAAACCTTTTAATTCCTGCAGGACCATTATTTTTTTATCTTAGATAAGGAAAATTATCAAATTCGTTAAAACAAAATAATCTAAAAAACTATAAGTTTTTTTATTAAGCTTTTAAAAAAAATTATTTATTTTAATATAATTAACAAGTTTTAACATTGATTAAAAAATAAAATAAAATTGTTTTATTTTGTTTTAAATTTCACATATCATCAGAATTTATTTTATTCATTTTGTTTATTAAATATTTATTATTTACACTATTGAGAATCCATTGGAAACCACATACAGCATCCTTTAATTTATCCTTGAAAATATAACATTCTCTTATACAGCAATCACGATCCAAACTTAAGATATCTAAATATTCTAAAATTTTGACACATGAGATAGGAGTTGTTTTTTCATTATCTTTATTCGTATTGCAAGCAAGAATTAACAAAGGTATGTTCTTATCCATCTCTCTCATTAAAACATTCAGTTCGAATTTATAATTCTCAATTTCTTTTATGTCATTTTCTTGTACTAATTTATTCAAATGCATGCTATCAATTATGTAAATAAAACCATGAGCATCTGAACAAGCATCTCTTACTTGAGGTTGTAATTCATAAACTACTTGATCATTGATTTTTTCGCTAGCTACTAGCAAACGATTTTGATCCAAAGAATGTTTAGATGATGATCGAATTTTTTTTACATTTGTGTACAAAATAGTCAAATTAAAAGTATTGCTATTAAATAGCTTCAATTTAATTCCTGAACCGTATCCATCTTTTCCTGGTATCATGCCCATTGTTTTAAATTCAGAATCCCATAATAATTTGGTGACAAGACAACTTGTGGTTGTTTCTAATCCAGGTCCAAACATAATCAATTTGTCAGTTTTTGGCTCTGATGATGATCCAAAAATGTTCAAGTTGAAAAAATTTGAAAATTTTGACAACACTGTTGCAGCTGATAAACGCAAGCTTTGTTCAATAGAAACACTTTCACTAGTACTTTTAACATTCAGAGTTTCCTGTCCTTTTTGAAATGCTTCTAAATTACCAAGTATTTGATTTTCAATAACTAATTCTGGACAAATTGAAGTGTAGCGTTCTTTATAGCTTTCAAAATTTGTATTTTTAAACGATTCAGAATACAAAACATTCCATTTTTGAATATCATTCAGATACCTGTTCTTCCAGTAATATTCATCATTTGATATTTGATATAGTTTTTTGTTAACTTGGCAAAGTTTACCTAAATCTTTTGGACTTAGTGAATCCATTATTTTTAGCATTAAATCGAATGGCAATTTATCCAAATTTGAAACCATTTTAGTTTGATTTTAGGAAAATAATAATAATTTTAATTTTTTTTATACACATTTAAACTGAACATGTAGATGTAGCAACGTGTATCAAAATAAAATGTCAAAAAATAAAATTTTCTAATTTCGCAATCTAAAATTTGGCAAAGAATTAATCATCAAAAACAAAATACATAAATTTGACGTATAAAATTTATTTAAAAAATAAAATGCATTGTTTAGTACCAAATTTAAAAAAATAATTTTTTAAAAAAAATTTTTTTTTGAAAAATTAAAGTAATTTACTCATGTGATAATTTAAAATAGATTGATAAATTTTTCAAAAAGAATATTGATTTAGTATATAGATATTTATCAACAAGTCAAAAAAAAATTCAGTTATTCAGAAGCTGATTCAAAATATCTCCAAAGCCGAGAACTCAACTTAAAATTAGCACTAACATTTGTCTAAAGTCAATATTAAAAAATTTAAACTATTGTCATGTTTAGATGATAGAGATAATATAAATTAAGATAATTAGATTATTATAAATAATTTCAATTTTTTTACCATTAAAATTAAGAATTTTTTACAATTTTTTTAAGTTATAATTTGTTTTATTAGAAATCCTATTAGTCTATTTTATTCAAGTGTGGTAGGTTTATTTGTCTACGATTGTAGGAAGTTTCTAAATTATCCAACCATTTTAATAACCCTACTTTGGAAATCTTCCATCTTAAACATTGGATTCCAAACTTGAACAGCAAGGTGGTATACAACTTTGATTATTTTCATGTCATTCTTGTTTCTTATCCTAAAATAGTGTTTCTCTTAATTCTTTTAACTCAAAACTTAAGGGCTTTTTCGGTGATTTATATTACTATGTTACTATGTTACTATGTTTTTAATTTTAATTTTTGAAAATTTTTTCTCAATTAAAATTCTAAAATTAAAAATTATTATAATTCTCTCTTTACCTGACTTTACAATAAGTCTTTCCACTTGGAATTTATAAAAACGTTTACTTAAAAAAATTTACCTAAATCAAATGATAGCATAGAAGCCATGTAAAAAAAAGCATCAATAGATAATAGACATCCTGAAACTAATAAATTGATTGATCGTTTAATTAAAGAGCAGCATTTAGAGGAGATTTGTTTGAGATCGATCGAAATCGATCTTATCAGTGGGTTAAGATAATATTGTCTTTTTAAATCTACATAACATGTGTTTCATTAAAATTATTTTAATATCTAAAGACAAACTCTTTGAATTGAAAAAAATACTGATTATTTAATTGAATAAATTTATTGATTTATGTAACATAAAGCTAATTGAAAGTAACATTCAAATATTTTATTTTCAATATTTTTTTTTAATTTTAAATCATCAATCGATTTGGTCAATCAAATATTTAATAGAAAAAAATATTATTACACATTTAATTTTTACTGATATTTAATGAATATTTTTAGCATTTTTTTATTAACATTAAAATTTAGTTCAGCCTTGTATTATTTATGCAATTTCAATAATAATTTCTGATACTTGAAATGCATTCTTTCTTTTTTTTGCTGAAAACTAAAGTATTTGGACATTTAAGTATATACATAATTCCATTAGTGCATCTGAAAAAACGATCTAAGTAGCCAGGTACAATTGTCAAATCTATGTCTGGATCACAACCATCTAAGAGATCACAATTTTTAGCAGTCGATAAAAAAATAGATTTATTTACTTGAGTTGCCGCAATATCCTCTGATGTTACTTGGAAAATTGCAAACTTTTAGTTTTTGATCAAAAACTGTACCAAAAGGACATCTCATTATAAAAAGAACGCCCTTTATGCATCTTCTAAAATTCCGACAATTATTTGATATTCTTGTTAGATCCATTCTAGAATCACATCTTGAATAGTCATAACTATCTTGCATTGTAGGCTGTGAATTTTCCAAATATATATTCGATTTCCTTATTTTAGATTGTTTAATATAGAATGGATTATAGCTGTTTTCATACACATTGACTGCATGAGCCAAATTTACTAATTTTTTAGTTTGAAAAATAACTGTAATGAAAAATATTATGATATTTAAATCTTTTTTATTCATATTATATTTTTGTAATTTAAGACCACATATTTTAGAAATTTATATACATGATTAGTTTAATCTATCAGGCCTAAAGCGATTAGATGACATAAAATGTATTTAGTAGTGTCGGATTAACACTGTTTTGGACACAAGAAATGAATTAAGATATTATTTTGACTCTAGAAAAATTTTATAAGAGTTTTATCTTGATACCACATTAAAAATAGGAACTTGAAAAAATTGTTTTAAAAATTTTTATTTAATAATAATAATGTTTGAAAAAAATTTAAAAGGCCTCGTACTGATTAAAAATTTGGGACACTAATTTTTTTAAAATCACCCATT
>PJRA01000048.1:1238661-1268348 GCA_016987375.1 Brachionus koreanus
CGACTTTGATAATTGAAAAAGAGGCTTAGACATACCTCGATCAGATATGGCTATCCAAACAAACACCTTCTTTGGAAACTTCTCTTTTCCAGCAAACCGAACACTGTCCGGACTAGTAGACTTGTCATTTGTGTAATATCCAGCATTTGCCGGCATGTTGTCGGCCGCCAAAGTAGAGTACTTTTCGTCGTCCAAAATAAGCGAACATGGTGAACGATATAGCATATTTGAAAGTTTTTTACTCAATTTCTTGGCTTTCTCATGCTGTACGGCGCTATATTTTGTTTTTTTTTCACGTTTACGATATGAAATATACATTTTTGTTAACTGCCGTCCAACTGTTGTCTGGTGGACATTATATTTTCTTGCTAGACGCCTTTGACTCGCTCCAGTTCGGTTATTGGTTAATCTCTTTAGTAAAGTGCGCCACAATGTCCGATTTTGCCATTTGTGAAATCATATTTTGACTGTTTTTGGAAAAGCCTCTCGTTCAGACACAGAAAGTCCCATTTTAAAAATTTTTTTTGTAATATTATAGCTAATTTTTAGTAGTTTATAAATAAATATATAAATGATCCCCTGATCATTTGCATGATCGGGCAAGTTAACTTAACTTTTGTCCATTTACTTATTCATCACCCGTTACTTCTACTTTTCAATATAATTTGGAAATCTTCCAAAGGTTTTTTACAGGGTTTTGTACTAATTATCTCTAAACAATCTTTTAAATAAAAACGATTTTTTTCTTTAATCCATTATTTAAGGAATTATTATTTGATTACAGCCTAAAGTTCAAGGCATAGTGAATTTTTGAAAAATAAAAAAGTTTAATATAGGAATAACCTTTTTAGCTACAAATCTCGTTCAACTAAATTCATATGCTGATCCAAATATTGTGTTTGAAAGCCAAAAATTCATTGCAAAATCATTAAAATTATATTGAGTCAAAAAAGGGTGATTTTAAAACAAATTAGTGTCACAAATTTTATATGAGTACGAGGCCTTTTAAATTTTTTTCAAATATTATTATTATTTTTATCATTAAATAAAAATTTTTGAAACAATTTTTTCAAGTTCTTATTTTTAATGAAGTATCAAGATAAAACTCTTATAAAATTTTTCTAGGGTCAAAATAATATCTTAATTCATTTCAAAAAGAGTTTAAATTCGACACTACTAAATACATTCATGTCATCTAATCGCTTTAGGTCTGATAGATGAAAGTAATCATGAATATAAATTTCTAAAATATTCGTACTAAACAAAAAACAACTTATAATAAAATCATGTTATTCAATTTATCGTAGCTGAGCAATAAAAAATAAATTTGACAAATATAGAAGAAAAATTTATAGATAAATTAGAGTTTTGATCAGATGATTTATTATAAAATGGATATTTAACTGTCCATTATTCTTATTTCAATTTGTCCATGGGACTTAAACTTTAATTAAATAAATAAATAAATTATAAATAAAATTAGAATCATCGTAATTAAAACGAGAACTCTCTCGTTTAAATTAATACCTTTTTATTATCTTACTAATTTTTAGATGTTAAAAATAAAAAAAAAAACCCTATAAAATTAATTAACAAAATATGTCGTACATCAATTAGCAAAAAATATGCACTGTTTTTAAATTCAGGTCTAAACGAATTATAAATTTGATGTGTTGTTCTGCTTTTTTTTGTGGTAGTAGTTGAGGTTGTTGTTGTAGTTTTGATCATAGCTTTTTTAAAGCAATCCCTAACGGCTCTGATTACCGGAAATGAACCATTTTTACAGAATTTACCATTAAAATCATCCATATCCTTTTATTTGTTTTAAAATTATTTCTTTAAAAAATCAACAAAGTTACCAATGTCCTGAAAAGAAAAAATATTGTAGAAAATTTTATTGAAAAAATTACTAGAATAACTTACCAGAACATAGCACCATTCAAACCCTCGCGAACAACATATTCGCATTTGACTCTGGCTCCATCAGGATCATCAAAACCAATCCATGTTCCTTTTTTAAAAGCAATAGCAGATTGGTGCTGAGGATGCCAGTAGCGCTTAAATCCTTCATTTTGCAATTTCATGCAAACCTCAAAATAAGTTTGAATGCCCGATTCACCTAAATATCTACTCGTAAGGCCTCCATTGCCACCACCACTTTGTCCCCATGATTTTATTGGATCATCACCAGCAAAAGATCTTTATGAATATTTTTTATTTTTTAAAATTTCATGTATGTCATGTGAAATTACCGTCCATATGTAGGAATTCCAATTGAGAGTTTTTTTCTTGAACAACCCATATCAATCCAATGGTAAATTGAGGAATTCTGGTCAACAAAATTTAATTTTGTTAAATGAAAAAAAAAATTTAATACAGTATTTAATTCTGCATCTTGACCAGTTTCATCAGGAGTTCCATAAAGAGCAGCATGATGCCCTACTTTATTATACCATCCACCATACAAGTCCTAAATGAAAATTTTACATAAAAATATTTGAGATTTAGTTTAAAAAATTATTTACATATGTCATGACGTTTACAAAATCTAGATATCTATGAAAAATTATGGATCAAGTTGAAACAAAGTTTATTTTTAAATAAAGTTTTATTTTACTTGCAAAGAGTTGGCACATCATACCCATGTTTTAACAAATACTCTCCGGCAGCAGTTGCAATGCTGGTCAATAAGCGTGGCTTATTCGTTTTCTTTGCTTCTTCTTCGAACACTTCTCTCATTGTCTTATTTAAAACAATTTTGAACTATTAAAAATTTTACTTATAAATTTTAAATTTACTTTGGCCAAAAGACCAAATTTCTCTTTGTGTTCTGATGTAGGAAATTCCCAATCTAGCAAATAATTTTATCTATTTTGAAAATTTATTTCTCATTTGACAAATAATACCCAAATCTATTCCATCAAAGCCCCATTGTCTACAAAATGTGATTACATTTTTCGAAAATTCTACTCTAGCCTCTTCGGATCCGACAATTCCTTCAAATTGACCTGCTTGTCCCCATCCTCCACACGAAATCATAATTTTCAAGCGTCTATTTTTTTCTTTTAGTTTCATAATTCGTTTGTACAAAGGCTATTTTTTTTAAATTCAAATAAAAATGCTATTAATATTTTAGTGCAATACTCCTTGTCCCTGGTAATCAGCGATATCATTTTGAATGGTATGCCGAATATTCCTACCACCAATCATACCGAAAGCGTAAAGTATGTGGGTACACTAAAGAAATAGAAATTAATTTTTTAGTTTTAGATTCTTTAGATTTTTACTAGATCGGCTGGTATGTCTTCCGGATAAAGCCGCGAATCTTCTATGTTTCTATGACTTCCCCAATTAGTATAGTACTTAAGAAAAGAAAACAATTTTTTTTAAATTTTTTTTAATTAAATTTTTAATTGAAATTATACACAAATAGTCCTAAATTTTCCTTCCCTGGAAGCCTCTATAAATAAAATTGAAAAAATTAGAAAAAAATTTAATAAAAAAGGATAAAATCAACCATCATCGTCATCGTCATAATAGTCTGGAGGCAATTCCTGCATTGGTTCCGTTAGTGCATAGCTCAAAAGCGATAAATTTAAAAAAAAATAAATAACCAACTTCATTGTGTGCCAAAGCAAATCTAATAATTCATCTGAATCAAATATTTAAAAGAATAACTTTTAGTCGAATTTTCTAAGTTATCAATAAACTATTAGCCTAATCCACATCGAGACATGTTTTGTTTGATTTAACCAAATAAAAACCACAATACTTTAGAGAACTTTATTTTTTGCCAATGTTAATCCAGCTCTATCTCTTAAGTACATACTAAACAAATAAACAACAAAGGATGAATGTCATTTAGTCATTATTTATCTGTTTGGCCAAAAATGAAGAGATTAAAAACTGTGACCTTATATCTAATCGTTTTGCCCAATGCGAAAAAAATCAACAATAAAATAAAACACTTTTTTATCAATTTTCATTTTTGTTTTTATACTTTTTTTTTTGATAAAATCTAATTAAGAAAATTCAAAATCTAAGGTTAAATAACCTAACACAACCACCAATTAGCTCTAATTCTTTTAATCTTTACTTAATTTGACTCAAGGCTTAGTTGAATGGATTAGTAAAATAAAGTCAATGTAACAAAATAGATTTTAATTATTCTCAATTTTTTATTTAAAAAAATGGCATCTTCATTAATTTCAAAATAATTTATAACAAAACAATTGTTATTCTATAAATTAAACCAATTCGGACCAGTCTGTAAGGATTAGCATTTGACGATTAAAATTAAATTTTCTTTTTTCTCTATTTATACGGCGTTTTTCGATTTATGGACGATCTGAGCAAAATTTTTGAATGAAGGTACATTGTAAAATATTCCTGATTTTCTCCTAAAAATGTTTTTATAATCATTAAATTTTTTTATTTAATTGAATTTTTTACTTTTAAAATTAGAGTTGAATTCGAACAATTTATTGGTAAAATCCAACCAATATCTTAAATTAATTTTTAAATCATTTATTGAGTGACTGCGAGAATTGATTCCTCTTTCAAAACACATCTAAATAAGGAAAAATTTTAATTTTTCTTTTAAAAAAAAATTATTTTTTCATTCATGAATCATTCATGAATTTTTTTTATAAATTTTATTAGTCATTTAAAAAAAAATTTCAGAATGTTACACATCTATCTTTGGATATTTTTTTTATTTATTCAAATTTTTTTTTGATAAATTTACCCCAAAATAATTCAAATTAGAAAAAGTTAAATCTGGTAAAAATTATTCAATTTTCTATTAATTTAGGATTTATTGGCAAAATTAATAATTATGTATACGTTAAACAAATATTATGTGGAAAGAAAAGTTCAATTTAATTTAAATAAATAATTTGAAATCATTTGAAATTTGAAAATAATTTTTTTATTTTACTAATAAAATTAAACTGACCGAATTTTATTCTAATTATTAATCTTTCCATAAAGGACGGTGCCGGATCTCCATTGAGACTAGGCCTATAATTTTGACGATGAAGATAATTTAATAAAAAATTAAAAAACCATTTGTTTTGTAGTATTTTTTATTGACTTTTTCCGAAAATATTTGATTTTGAAAAAAAATTGGATCGACGATCTGATTTTGTCCAATATAAAATGCTCAGTATAATATATTTGATTTTAAAAGAAAAAATGCAATAAATACAAAATTTTTTAAATTTTTTACGCAAATTTCAAATATTCGAAAAAATTTGAAACTAAATAAAAATTTTGGAATGCCTCTTGAAAAATTAAGAGAGCGCTTTTGTCCCATACCTAACGGTTGTGTAAAAAGAGGTGATAAGAGCTAAGAATAAAAAATAATATAGAAAAATATTTGGATTTAAGGTCTACTAATAGTCAGACTTCATTCTTAAAAATTGAGAATTTTCAATTACAAGGTTTTCCAAAATTGGACGTAGAGATTATTAAGAAAAAATTTACTTTCGGAAGATATCAGCTTGAACAAGCGTACGGATATTTGGCAGAGCATTTCGAATCTAATGAAGAGTATCAATTTTTAGCTTGCGAAAATTTGATTACGGAAAAAGATAAGAAAATTATCTTCATTAAAATTCAGTCTCGTCATTCAAACAGCGTAAAATATTAAGTATTTGTAATGTATAAGCCAATCTCAAAAAGTTTAAATGATATTTCTTGGGTTTGTAGCTGTAAAATAGGCAAAAGGACTCTAGGGTGCTGTAGTCATGTAGCAGCATTAGTTTATTTAATGGGTGTAAGTATTTATGATACAGCAAGTATACTAAAACCTGGTTATAGATTGAAAAATGTCTTAGTTCTGATTTTAAATGACAGTGACGAAGAGGGTGATAATTAGACAATTAATACTGAAACTACAATAAAACGATCAATTTCAAAGGCATCAGATATTCAAAATAATCCGACTATTACAAAAAAATGACTTAATTTTATATTAAAAAAATTTATTCAACAATTTTTCTCTTAATAAAAATTATATAAATAACTAATGTCTATTTTTTTATCATATGGTCCTTTTATAAATCGAAAACTAGGTCGCGCCCCAATTGCCTTTACCTGATTTTTTTTCCAGTAAATTCTTAATAAAAAATAATCAAAATTGCAAATTTTCAGGCACAGGCAATTAAGGCGTCATATCGGGCGAAAATCCTGAAAGATCCTGCATACCTCTTTTTTTTGATCTAAAGATAAGAGTCTATTAAAAGACGACCTCTAAATTGAACACCGACCATCAATAATATCAAAAAATTTTTGTTTATTTACAGGTCGTTTAATTAATTTTTAATGATGTCGCTTATAAGTTTCTTTAGAATCAAACTAACTTAGCTCCCCCCTTTGGATAATATTATGCATGCTCAAAAGAAGCATATAATAGCTCTCTTTAAATATATTTTTCTTATTCCTTTATTTATGACATCTTCATGTATTTGAAAGAAAAAAACATTTCTAATAAAAAATAAACACATTCAGTTTAGCACAAACATTAACTTTTTCTGAAAGATTATTCAATTTTAAAAGTATATAAAGATAAAAAACTGATGGTACTTTCGATCCCGAATTAGAGACAAAGCCAACCAATTGTCAAGAAAAAAAGAAAATTTGAATTTTTTTATTTTTTGAGTTTCCAAAAAGAATAATCAACTTAAATTAATACTATAAATAGCTTGAATAATCAGCATATTTTTTAATTGCTACTGATTTCTTAGGTAATATTTTAAGCTGGCTCCAGGCAGGGTGCTATAAATACAAAACTTTTTTCTAAACATTTATAAGGAATATATGATTCACTTCAAAAAAAAAAAATATCTATCTTTAAGAACCCTATTTTCCTAGCCAAGACCAAATTGAAGAAGAGAGGTGTCGTGAGCTTTTTGGTTCCAAAAGCCGTTAACTCTACAAGAGAAGAATTTAACTAGTCGCTGATCGATGGCTAAAGACTATAGAACAAAATGATTTATATTTCAAGATTAGCTAACTATTGCTTTTTTTTTATTGATAAATTGAAAACTGCTTAAAAAATGCGCAAAACTTTTGACCCATCCATCAAACTTTCATAAATTTTTTTTCAACTCGACAGTGTTCTTTACCAGAGAATTTTCTAATTATGTGAATATATGATCATTGGGTTGAATTTTTGTGAAGACATAAAAAATATCAAGTGACTAAATATACTATTCTAAATATATTTAGATGGATTTTTTTATTTTAATAATTTTATTAAATTCTTTTACATAATGTAAAAAATTGATCATTAACTAACAATTACATACCAAATTTATGTTCGAAGGATATTTTTAAATCTTGTGTCTCCATTAAAATCAAAAATTAGAAAATTTTTTATTTCATTTTAAATTAAAGGGAAAAAATCTCAAGACTAAATGCTGCATTAATACTAAAAGCTTGATTTTAATACAGACTCAAAAGCTAAAAATGTGGATGCAAATTAAGAATGTTTTAACATAGGTGAGATGGTGTTTAAAGCATGTGTCAAAGTTGTCCTTCTGTTTATGAGCCTGCAATAACGAACAAAGAAATATGGCAATAAAAATAATTGCCATTAAGAACAAAAAACAAAACAAATACAAACCGAATACATGTATTCTATTGGAATTTTGTCTAAATCTTGAATTAAGAGTTTTCTATCAGCCTCTCTAAGCCAATAAGCATAATAAGCCAAATTTGAGCTCTTTACTAGATCAAATGCTTTTCGGCTGTTTTCGATTTTTTCTAATAAAAACTTGTTCAAAAATAATTAAATTAAATTTTTTCTTAAACCTTGTTAAATTTACCAAATGATCATAGCTAAGAAATTTAAGTTCAAATTCAGGTCTTTTCAGAATTGGTTTAAGTTCAAGAACGTCTTCACACTTTATTTCTTCACCATCTTTTATCTTAAAAAAAATAGAAAAAAAATTCCTTAAAACAAAAATTAGAAACTTGTTTTATTTTTACTCTATCAACAAAGTCAAACAAGAAATTTTTGGCCGCCGAGTCGTCTAGTTTTTCATCGGCATGAATTAACAACAATTCTAAAATAGTGCTATAGTGCTTTACTTTGTTATAGTAATCAATTTCGCCAAATTTCAAAATTTGCTCCAAAGTCCAAAACTGATTAGACAACAATTTATGAGGATAAGCATACCTTAAATATTTTTTTAAATTTATTTAAATATTGGAAATAATTACGCTATGGGTAAAACAATGTAATTTAGAACCGGAAATGAAGATATCAGCATAACAGGGGCAACTTTTTTCCAATCACGAGGTACCTTTTCAAAGCAATTCAGCTTAGTTATCATTTGAGTCCAATATCTTAAGCTTCAAAATTACTTGGCGGTAAACTTCAACTTCTTTCCAAGACAAATTTTCAATCAGATCTGGTCTTTTCCACATTTTTAATTTCAAATTTAAAAAAGTAAATGTTTCTTTGGCAAAGCGTGTCGTGCCATTTCTCAACACGCTTATCAGTCGGTAGATTTTCGGGTAACGCTGCTGAAGTTTGCTTCCATAGGGCTTCAGTTTGACTCTGGGTGATCCAACAATGTTGCTAATTAACGCTCTCATTTACAGTCTTTTTGAAAGCAGAAGAAAAATAACAAATTTCCTAGTTTAATAACAAATTTCAAAAAATTGTAACCAAAAAAAAAATTATTTAATGAACTAAACTAGGCTCGTAAGATTTCTCGTTTTTGCTTCTGAGTATGCTTTGTTTAGAACTCAACGGGCCTGAATAATTCAAATTTTTCAAAGGCAAAATAATTTTAACAAACGAAATAGAATTTGCAAAGTTTGGCAATTAAAGCGTATGCTTGAAAATTTACTAAAAATTAAAATGTGTCAAATTTTTTTATTTTGAACAAAAAATTTTGACTAGGTTATTTAAAAAATGGATGAAAGCGAGAAGCGTAGAGCAGAGCAAGCAGCTCAAGTTCGCAGTGCGCCAGCTCATTTGACCAAGAAGCTAAACAAGATACTCGAGGGTCGAATAGAGAGCGATAAAGAGCTACTGGAGGCTATGAAAACCTTGTCTGGCTTTGTCAAGGAAAATAGCATTCGAAGCCGCAAAAATCTGAGAAGTGAAATCGAAAAAAGGAGTCTCAATTTGAACGAGGAATTTCTCGACACGTTCAGAAATGTCAAAGAGGTTTTTTTCAATTCTAGCAATTAAAGAATTTTTTTTTAAATTAAAATTAAAATTTAAAGCAATTGGATGACATATCGGATATAATCGGTTCAATGTCCGATTGTAGTGATAATATGCTATCAAGGCTTAATCAAGTTAAACTGCAGACTAATGAACTTATCTCAAAAACAAATCAATTACAAAATCAAAAGTTTAATCAATTATTTTTTTTTTTATTAATAAAAGTTTAATTTTTTTTTGTTAGAAAAAATGTTGAGACAAAACTTAAATTGGCTGAGAAATTTATTCAAAAATTTCAATTAGACGTAGATGAAGCTAATTATTTAGTTCCAAAAAAAGATGGAAGTCTTCATCAAGTAATTTTTTTTTCCATGATTTTAAACAACAACATCAGCAAAAATTATCTAAAAAATATAGGAATTTTTTCGAGCTCTCGATAAAGTACGAAATATACACGAAAATTGTAAAATTTTGCTCAGAACAAACCAACAAACTGCTGGGTATAGAAGACATTTTATCATGAAATAAAAGTGTGTTTACTTGTTTGCTTTAGGTTGGAAATAATGGAACAAATGGCTATCAATCAAGAGACAGCCTATGAGCGTTTGTATCGATGGATGCAGAGTATTATGAGAAAAAAAATTTATGTTTTAAAAATAAAAAAAATTTAATTTTTAGATGAATGCAGACTTTTATGCAACGATACAGTTGAAATAAATGATTTTATGAGTACTGCTTTTTTTACTTTAACTCAAAGACCAATACTTTACAAGTAATTGATTAATTTTTCTATTTTTTTTAAAGTATTAATAAAATATTACAGATATATTTTGGATGAGTATTGCAATTCGAGACGAAATGCAATTGTTAAATTGTTTATAGATGCGCTGACTAAAGGTGGACCTAGTGGCACTCCTCGGCCCATTGAACTTAACTCTCATGATCCCATCAGGTACTTGGGTGACATGTTGGCATGGATTCATCAATCTACAGCATCTGAAAATGAATTTCTTAGATCCTTGTTCAGAAAATTTAAGGATAATTCGGGTAAAATTATTAGGTGCTGGTTAAAATTATGATTAAGTTTATCACAAGATTTGGAATCAACAATAAAGACAAGTCTGGGCACCATACTTGATGGAGTGTGTCGTGCTCTTAGAGTAAAAATAGTCTAGAAAAATTTATTACGAAATTTTTTATTGTTTTTTTTTTTAAGGTCAGAATTGAACAAGTACTTGTGTCTCAACATGACACTACTTTATACAAAATATCAAATTTAATAAAATTTTACGATTTTACAATAAGGTAAATTAAATCTAAACAAATTTTTGGGGTCTTGGATTTTAGTTGAAAAATTTTTTTTTAAATTTTTTTTTCATCAATCTAGAAAATTATCAAGCTAATAGGGTTGGTCAAAAAATTTTGCGTATTTTTTGAGCAGTTTTTAATTTATCATTAAAAAAAATCTTCAAATATAAATCATTTTGTTCTATAGGCTTTTGGAACAAAAAAGCTCACGACACCTCTCTTCTTCAATTTGGTCTTGGCTAAGAAAATGGAGTTCTCTAGGAAAATGAGCCATTGAGCGAAAAAGATGATAATAAGAAGGAGAAAATCTGGGCTTCATGTTAGATGAGGAAAAAAATCGATCACTTCCAGCTGTTCTATTTTTGCCATTGTTTTACTTAATGTTTGAGGCCAAATGTTTTCTTCATAAGAAAGACAAGGAAGGATATTTTTCTTGAAGTGAAGCATACATTAGTTCTAATTGTTCTGAATAAAGTTCTGTATTTATAAAAGTATATTACTCCTTGGAAATCCCCCCCTAACACAAAACATCACCTGCTTGTCAAAGCGTCATCTTTTCACGACTAGCTGAGCTGATTTAGACGGGTCAAACCATTGATCTCTGTTATCATAATTTCGAAAATATATATACTTCTCATCACAAGTAATGATCCGTCTCAAAAACCGTACATCTAAAGGATTTTTTCAAGTAGTTTCTCACAAATTTCGGTGTGTCTTTAAATATCTTTTTTCAATAATGATGTAAGAGAATCAAGATTTCAAAATTTTCATTTAAACTCTTAATTTTATGAAATTTTTTATTAATTGAATTAAATAAACAAAGAGTTTGACACATTATTTTGAAGAGTGTTCAATTCTCTTTATATTAACATATAATATGACTCTAATTTTCAGAATATTTTTTTAAAAAGTGTAAAATTTAATGACCCAACAAAATATTTAAAAAAAAAATTCAGATTTTGATTTTTTTGTTTTATTGATATGGACAAAATATATTTCCACAGTTTCAATTTTAATCAGCGCAAAAAAAAAACATTGCATCTCTCTTAAAAAACTTTAATTATATTACAAATTGACTAGACTAAAGATTTTTAAGGTTCACTTAAGCCGTTTTAAGTCGCTTGATGCACATTAAGTTGAGGAAGTAGAACTTGAACAATCTTTTACTTTTTTGCTAGAATTTTTTTGAACTTTATCATCAATCAAAGCGAATTAGAATCAAACTAAAACGTACAGGAAGTAATTACTGAATTGCCAAAATTTAAATCATGCTATTTAATATACCAAAATTTTCTTAATAAAGCAACTATGAATGTTGCACCATGTTGCATTTACAGAAATTTCTTTTGAACTATAAAATTTTTTTTGTTCTGTTCTACTGAACTAAATTTAACAAAACTTTAAACTCTTTTTTTTAGATTTGTTTTAGAAATTGAATCTTTTCTTTAATTAATTTAATAGTGCTACGCTATCAAAGGTATATTTTTAATGATTTAGAGTTAAGCAAAGAATTCATGTGAAATATTAGTTGGTCAATATAAATGAAATGGTTAATAGATATTTCTATTGTACTTTTGAAGAAACCAATCACTTAATTAAAATAAACTTAATAATTTCATTAATTCTAACTATGCTTGATTGTTCTGACTTCGTAATGTACTTTGCTAGCGTTTTTTACAATAAATATTTCTCTTGTTCTTAGACAAATCTACTAGAGAAAATTTTAAATTTTTTAAATGTTTTTGTACCTTTGCATGAGAGGTTTGAATCAACTAAATTGATAATATTGTACAAGACACTAAAATTTATTATTAAATAAAAATATTTTTTATTGTTAAAATGATGATTTAGACAAAAAATAAATGAATCATGTGAGTTAGTACAAACATTGTCTGATATATATCAACTGAGTTATAAAATGTTTTTGAATTCTTTGAATATACATGCGACTCGGCTATTGGAAAAAGTTTATTTAACAAGTTAAAATTAAAATTTTTGCTAGAAAAATTTTTTATTATAGGTAGAACCACCAAATTTTGAGCTGCTTCCTAGCGATGAATTTCGTCAAACTTTGTCTCTAATAAAAGAAATATTTGATTCTTATTCGAATTCAGTGGTGACTGTAAACACAAAAAAAGACGATTACATTCAAGTAAATAGTGTTTATTTTTTTTTATTTAATGAATTTAAATGGTAAAAAATTAAAAAAAAAAAGATTTTGGATTGTGTAGTTGAGCCAATGGTTCAGATGGCTTCACTGTCGGCTATTAATCTTCCTGCAATTGACATGGCTGTTTATATGATTAATTGCATTTATTCAATACACTCAATGCTCTCCTTATACGAGTATACTGATCCTAAACTTGAGAAGTTAGAAGCCCAAGTAAATTTTTTCGATAAATTTTTAATAATTTTTACAATTTCATCAAAGCCAGAATGCATTAAGAATTTAGCATTTTGAAATTTTTAAAAATAAAATTCATAGTTATTGCAGAAATTAAATTAAGGTGATATATATTTTGCATCAAGTGATACAATTTATAAAAGAAATTTTATACCTTTAGAAAAAATGAAAATCAACAAGTTTATATTTTCAAATATTTTTTAAAAATTTCTTAATTTTAGCTAAGTTTACTTTTCATTTTTGTTTTTTAATAATTTTTTAAATTTTTTTCAACTAAAATTCACAATGCTAAATTTTGTTATATGATATGGTTGATATTATTCGATTTATTTAACTTTTCCTATAAAAAATTGAGAAAGTAAATCTACTTGACTTGATTGCAATTGAAAGCTTATAAATTGAAATTCGTTAAAATCAAAACTTTCATTTTAATTATAATAGATTATTTAGCTAAAATTTAAAAGATCCATCAAAATACCCTGAATATTTATTCTTTTTAGGGCCTGAACAGGGCCAATGATTTCTCCTAATGTGTTGAAAGTCATATTTTTGATTAGACCCACACTTTAATATCAAGTTATGTAAAGTAATACACAAGATATCTTTCATTTTTAATTTGGAATTTGGACTTTATATTTTATTTTATTAAATTTTTTATTTTATTGACTTATTTTAATAAAAAAAAAAGCTAAATTTTAGTCCAAAATTTTTCAATTCACTTATAAAAAAATTAACATTTTTCAGACTCATAATATTTATTTTATTAAAAAAATTATTTTTAGATTTAATTAGTTTTAGTAAACTATTTTTTTAAGATTGATGCTCATTTAGACACATTGAGTAATGAACAAGGCTATTTTATCTTGTCAAAAACCGATCTGCTAGATGCCTACAAAATAATTCAAGGACATGATAAAAAAGCACGTGGTCCATTAGTGAATGTTCTTGGCATGGACAGTAATACACTCAAGTCTTCAATGGTAAGCTAGCAATTTTAAATCATTTAGAAAATTTAAAATCAATGTAGTAATAATCTTAAAATTTGATATAGTTTGAAGGAATAATAAATTTTTTTTTTGATTTAAAAATAGAAATCGGCTCTAAATATGAAAAGATCTTCCATTTCAATTTTAAGAATATCACTTATTTTCTTATAAGATGAAAATTAAATTAAATATTTCTAAATTTTTCCTCACATTTTCTAGAACAAATTCGATGTCTACCTATCTGCACCTGATAACCTGATTGTGCCTCAATTCAATTTGCTTTTGAGTTCTAATATTAGAACTAAATTAAAACAAAAAAGTATTAGACTAGTTTGCGATGCTTACAGATTAATTTATGATGCAATCACAGATCCAGAAAATGGCTACTCAAATAGTGCAAGCATTATGGCACGCAGTCCAGATCAAATTCTAGAATTACTTTTATAATAAACTAAATTAATTTTTTTTGTTAAATTGCGTAATCGATCATTTTTAAATAAAATAAATTTTATGCTAAAATTAAAGTTACCATAACAACTTGGTAAATTTTTTTTCATTAAATCACTTTTTTATACCTATAATGAAACATTTTTTCTAAAATCTTTAAAATGTCGTGTTGCTGTCATCGACCAAAGTATACAGTTTGCATAGAACCCAAGTATGTGGACACATGCAATTGTTGTTTAAATGAAGAACTTACTCTAGCAAAGCTTAAAAACACTAACTATGAGCTGAAAAATTTAATTAATCGCTTGGATCAGCTTTCGGCTGGTTTCGAGGAGCCCAAAATACCTAAATATTGCAGATGCTACCACTGGTATGACGAATGCAATCTTTGCCAAAGTCGCAGACAAAAAAATAACACTCATTTCTATCAGTATAATGTAACTATTTGTAAAGATTGTGAGCGTATGCTTGAAATAAGCTCAGAACTTGAAGCTAGAGAAGAATACAAAAAAGATTCCAATATCTACCCATTGGAAAAATATGAATCAGGTAAAAAATTTTATTGTGACAAGTGTGATAGATGTGTTGAGGAAAAGAGAAGACGTAGAAGATCTCGATCAAGATCAAGGGGTTCATTTTCAAGCCGGGTAGTTACTCCAGAACCACGACCTTTATGGAATGGAGGTCCTTGGGTGTCCTATTATCCAATGACCAATTTAAAATTAGCTGATATGAAAAATTAGATAAAATAGCTTTAATTTTATAAAAAAATTATTTATTAAAACAATTTTTTTTTAATCGCTTTTTAATAAAAAAATTATTAACATAATCAAAACTGTCTATTGTACAATTATTAAACTACCTATTATTTTTACATTTGCAGAATTAAATTTTAAGGCTTTATTTTTTATTAAATTGATCGAAGTATAAAATTTAGTAGATTCAAAAACATCTAACATATCTTGAAAACAATCATTGTTTACTCTGAAGCCAAAATCTAGCTCGTCATCTTGATCATGTATTGAAAATCGAATAAATCGATTCACAGACCAAATGGTACTATTCAGCCAATTTGTTTGTCCGAGAGTACGCGGATAGAGCATTATTTTAGACAATTTTTCATCAAAATTGACTTTTTCTATTCCAAAATAGAGGAAGCTCTTATTTGATTGTTCCAGTTTATAGACACAAGAACATTCGGCAATTTTGTTTGGACTTTTTATTTAAAAATTAAGAAAAAACTTTTTAAAAATAAATTAAAAAATCTTACCCAGAACATGTTAATTTTTTTTCAGCTATGGAATAATTACAATTGATGCGCGTGCTCAATGAATAGGGATCAATTATGCTATAGATTTCAGAATCTCTCTTTTTTCTATAATCATATGAATAAAGATTAAATTGCTCATAGAACCGTGAAGAAACTGCATCATTATCATCATCTTGAGCTTGATTAAAAATTAAGTTTAATTGAATTTTTTTATGATAGATTAAATACTTATGGTTTTGATTTGAATGTCGCGCTGTGTCTTGTCTAAATTGCCATGATATGGAAAAATTCTAAGTGCTAAAATTGACGAATTTAGAAAATAAAATAAAAGTTTTTTTTTTCAAAGCTTGAACTTACGCTCACACTTTGCTATTTTAAACAAACATAGCGAATAGAGAATCAAAAATCTCAACCACCAATTTTCCATTTTTTTTTGAATTTTTTGAATAATTTCTTTTGAAAAAAAAAGTAATCACTTATATATATATATATGAAGTCTCATCATGATTAATTTTTAGTTAATTCATTGTTGATAAAATGTTCAAGCTTTTTTCTTGTATATTGCTTGTGTTTTTTGTGGCAAATAAAGCCAATGAAATAAATTGGTATGCAATTCCATCTTCATTCAACAGCACTCAATGCATTTTTAGGCCACAGGCAAATGATTTAACCTGTCGTCGAGCCTCAAGCACAGTTTCTTGTGCAGCTATGTTCGACAACTCATTTATTTTATCATCTGGTTTCGATGTTTTTGGCATATCAAAAGAGCAAAACAAAAACAATAAAATGAAATTCGCCAAATTCAGACTTTATCCAAGAAAATTGGAAAATCAAAGTTATTATGATTTTAATTTCACTCTACACACTCAAAGCAAAGAGCTTTATTTGTATCATAAAACTCCAATCGAAGAATCTTCAGGTATTTAAGTTGTTGATTTGTTTTGTTGGTTTAAATTAGCTAATGTATTCGAGGAAACAAACGATGAACGGTTCATAATTACTCAAGAAAATACAATTGATAGATTATTTGGTGAGGTACTGATAGCGCGGAAGCCGGCACAGAAAAAATGGATTGGCTGGGGAGTCGGATGGACTTCGGGATGGGGATGGGGGCTGAATGGTTGGGGTTTGCCGTTGTGGGGTCTTCCATGGATAGCTTAAACTCGTTCAGAATTATTTGATTACAAAAACTATGACTCGAGCCAAAAATTACATTGTTTTGATTAAGAATCGATGCACTTAAATTAGAATTTAGGGTCTATACAATTTTTTTAAAAGCACGCATTTTAAATATTTTCTTTTGAAGCCTTTTTTGTATAAATAGAAGAATTAATTCAACAAAAACAATTTATTAAATAGCTAGAAATGATTCGATCAGTCAAAGTAGTGATTTTAGTTGTATTTTTAGCCAAAACAATAGCTGTAGATGAATCTGAATGGGATTTAGTGCAGCCGGCCGTAAATAGTACACAATGTATTTACAAAAGTAAAAGTCAAATGCTTATTTGTAGAGGCTCAATTGGATTTGTTGAATGTTCAGCGATAAGTTCTTTACCAATCGGTTTTGATGTGTTTGGCCTAAGCAACCAAAAAGATGAGAATATTTCAATAGAAACACAAAAATTTGCTTTGTATCCGAGAGTTTTAAATGAAACAGTGTACCAAGAAAAATTAGATGGCGAAAAAAATGTGTCCATTAGCCATTTGCAGTGGGATGATGTGGGTCTAAGGATACCGAATGAAAAATGCTGGGCTAGATTGGTCGAATTATTCAATGCTACCAGAGAAAAGCATCAGGCTCAAGTCGAACAATCAGAAAGTAGAGTTTCTTTGTTTGGAGAAATTCTAGTCATTGGTAGACACGCAAACAAGAGATGGATGGGCTTATGGCGCTGGAGTTTGGCTTTGAGATTCGGACTTGGCTTTGGCTGGGGATTTGGTTGGGGCATTCCGCCATTTGCTTTTCTTGTATGAAATTATTTTCTTTACAATTTTCAAATTAATGCAGCGAATTAGTTAAAGTTTATTATCTTTTAATCAAAATTTAATTGTAATTTGAATTAAAAAATTTTTTTAATTAAATATTTAAAATTTTAAAATATTTGAATAAATTTTTATAATTAAAATTTTTTTTTTTCTTAATTCAAAGGTTAAATAAAAGAAACGATATTCTAGGAATTGTAAAAAATGAAAAAAAAATTTAAGTTAAATTTATATTTTTATTGTAATTAAATGCTAAAAAAATTACTTATAAAATACTTTAAATAAATATAAATTGAATTTTTTTTTAAAATTGAAAATTGAAAATTTGCGTAATTGACTGGTAATACTTGAATTGAATAAAAAATAATTTAGCCGAGTAAAGGCCAGCCCCAGAATAGAGGGTGCAACAAAGGCCAGCCCAAAAGTCCAAGACCTAACCATCTTTTTTGAGCTTGTCTGTCAACGACTAAAACTTCACCAAATAGAGCAACATCGTCTTCTAATTGTTCAACATCGACGACTTGAGTTCCAACTGAAGCGTTGAATAATTCTACCAATCTAGCCCAGCATTTGACATCTGGAACTCTCAAACCAACTTCCATTGATTCCATGTGGCACAATGAGACATTTCGGGTAACGTTCTCAACTTCGACAACATGGTTTTGGTAAACAGTATCGTTCGATCCTCTTGGAAACAACAAAAATCTTTGTGATTCGACTGGAACTTGTTCAAGAGTTTCTCTGGCCAATCCGAAGATTTCGAAACCAACTGGCAAAGTGCTGACGGCTTCACATTCGATAACTTCAGCTGAGCCTCTACAGCCTAGCATTTTGTTTTCTGGTCTGTACATGCATTGAGTGCTATTGGCAACAACTGGAATTGAGTCCCAGTTAAGTTCCTGAGCTACAGCTAATCCAACCAAAGCAATGAGTAAAGTGAATTTGAACATTTTCGGACTGATTTTTCTTGCTTGTTGTAATTATTCAACTGCTTCAAAATTAGAATGATTTTGAATCGTCAGATTTTCTCCCGTTTATATATCCATTTTCTTAAGCCAAAATATCCAAATCTTGACAGCTTACAGAATGTGCTATTAGCTATTCTTTTAAATGATAAGTGCGTGCTTTAATAAAATCTTAAGCGATTTTCATTTACGAACACAATCGAAGTCAAAGCTAGTCTAGCTAAAATAGCTTCATCATTTTTTTCTAGCTTTTTTTTCCAAACAATATAAGCTTAAGTTTGATCAAATTTCTTTTTTTTTTAAAATAATATTTTTAAATTTATTCTGTTTTTATTTTTCAAATAGAATTAAATATAAATTTTTAATATGAAAAATTTTTTAAGATAAAATTGAAAATACCTTTAAAATATTACTTTAAAAGACATACTTTGTAAATTAGATAAAAAAAAAAAGCAATGCTAACTTAACGGTCATTTTTTATGACATATTAAGAGTCTCCTAATCTAATCCTACTGACCTATGCATAAATTATACTTTTTTATCTATAATTAAAAAAGTTCACCTAATCTCACGTGTTTTTATAACCTAAATGAACTTGATTAACTCAAGGAATTAAGGTATAAATTAAATTAGTTCAATTGATTTAAAAATTTAAATCATGCTCAAAATGAAAGTTCCATTTATCTTTTTCGCTTTCTTTTTGTTAGTCACATTTGTTATCAGTACCTCTGAGAGTAAAAAAGATCGACTTTCAAACATAAAGCTTCCAGGTATGTGAGTTGTTTAATTTTTTTAATGAGAAAATTCTAATTTTTTACTTAATTAAATTGTTTTAAAAATTTTTTTGCTTGAACTAATCAATCAAAAATTTGATTATTCTTAACTATAAAAGTCTTTTTTAAAAATAAATAAAATTTTTATTAATTTTAGTCAAATGTTTCGTTTCCAAAAACACTCTTAGTTGTGATGGGTAATTTAATTTATATTTTTTGTTAATATGTTTCATTTTGTATTTTTCTAGAGGAAAAGTAGAATGCCCAGCAATTAAAAATTTTACTGGTGAAGGCACAGAAAATTTCAAAGATTTTGCAATTACTTTTGTTCCAAATCAGGAAGATGTGACTTTGCCAGAGTTGGTGAAATTCTATTTGTACCCAAGGGTTGAGAATGAGCTGTATAGAAATTACACAATTCAAATTGGATTCAAATTTCACAGATTTTCAGTTTACTATTCACAAGAAATGTTTGATGACGGATTTAGAGTTAACAATTTAACCTGTTATTCTAAGTTGGTTGATTTTTTTAGACAATATGTTCAAGATCAAGTTATTAGAGTTAAAGAAGAAAGTTCAACTGAAAATGTGAAAGCATTTGGTTTTTTGTCTGTTGTTTAGTTTTTTTTTTCAGTAATTAATATTTTTATTTAATAAAGCTTAATTAAGAAACAATAATTTTTTAGCCGTTTGACAAAATTTAAAACTTTAAATAAGAATTTTTACTTAAGTATTCATAATTCTATTGAGAACTCAAATATTTTTTGAGTTCAGTATATGCATATTGAGAGTGATTCTCTAGAAAAAAACAATTATTTAGTAAAAGCATGCTGCAATTTTTGAAAAATTTTCTAAAAATAATACTATTTTCAGCTCATGCAAATGTTTATTGAAGCTTAAAGCTTAAACAAAGTTCACCAACTTTTAGCTTAACTGCTAGGTATAAAAACAGTATACTAAACAAATAACATGTCAGTCTAAAAATCAACTCCAAAATGAAGCTTTCAATCTGTATTCTATTTGCCTTCATTGGTTTAGCGATTAGTGAATCAGTAACACAAGTTGAACTCAATACCACAAGATGTATTTACTTTGCAGAATCAAAACTAGTAAGCTGCCAAAGTCCTTCCGGAGAAGTTGAATGTGACGCTTTTGCTGAACTAGATGTTTTGCGTTCTAAAGAAATCAACTTTTTTGGCATCAGACAATTAGTTGATATGAACTCGACTGAAATTGAATCCGTCATGTTCGAATTATTCCCAAGAGAAATCGAAAACACAACCTATTTGAACAATATGGTTCAAGTCGATGGTGAAGATGTAAGCTTGGTCATGTACACTGGTGAAACTGGTGTCCGTGGTGGTATCAGAGTCTCGAGTGTTTCATGCTGGCAAAGACTTGTCGAAGTATTGAGAAGCCAAGTTGAGGTCCAAATGGTATCAGTTGAAGGAGTTGAGGGCGAAGTACCAATGATTGGAGAAGTTGCCATCAGTGATAGAAATTTACAAAAGAAATGGTTGTGGTATGGCCTTGGATATGGTTATTACGGATATCCATTCTACTGGTATGGAAAATAAACTTTTATTCTAATCAAATCGTGTTAACCAAAAAAAAATATTTTTATACAAATTTTTTTATCAATCAATTTTACTAAAATGCATAAATAAAAATTAAACTTTAATATTTCTCTTTTTTTTAATTTAAATTAATCAGTGTAATAAATCAATTATAATATATATATTTATATAAATGTGTTTTATTACTATATTTAGTTATATAAAAAAATATAACTTAAAAATCCTTACTTCTTAAAGAGAATATATCGAGCTCTCAAAAAATGTTTTAAATTTTTGAGATATTTGGATTTAAATTAAGACCTCAGTTATTTCGTGAATCAAATTTAAAAATTTTAATAGAGCATACCATTCGATTCACAATTTTCAATAATAGAATAAATGTTTACTCATCACCAAATTTTAAACTACTACAATTCTACAGAATAATAACTAGCATTTAAGAAATCTGTTTACCTCTATTAAATTTTTAAAACAATCCTTTATCCAATTCAATTACAATTTCAAGGCATATCAACAGGCTAATGCCTTTGTCTAATAGACTGATTAACACTTCATTTATTTAAATTTTATAAAAAAGTTAATTTCTTAAAAAAATAAAATAGCAGTTTTGACTAATTAGAAAAATTAAACATCGAAAAATTTAAATCAAATCTTTTAAATTTTTTAACAAAATCTATAAAAATTAAATTAATATTATTGTAGATAGAAAGCTTGAATGTTGTGAATTTCAACATTGATCTCTTGATCACAAAGCTATTTATCAATTTTGAGTAAAAATATCCAAACCTTTTTTTTACATTATTAGATTTTGGCATTGCTTCTATTAAATTTTCGCTATTCCTTAAATTATATTTTAAATTTGTTGAGTCATTTTTAGATAATTAGCTTTTTAAATTTTCTGACGAGTTATGATATATAGTGTCGTGAAAGAAAATGATAAAATTCTGTCTAGGATTCTATGCTGGAATGCATATAAGCCATACTTGTCTAGAAAGGTATTTACGTCATTAAAGTTTTTAGCATCAAATTAAAACTTAAACAATTTGAATATTGAAAAATAATAACTCTTAGCTAGTTTAATAATTGCCTCTTTTGAAAAATAATACATAAGAATTAAATAAAAGTTTTAAAATACTGTATCATAAGTTGACAGATAGAAGAGTCTTTTAATACTAAATAAGTTTTTATTCACAACTTAAGATGGTACATGCTTGTTTAGAAAAATTTAAATCTTGATCAATCTTATAGCCCAAAAGACTTATCTCCTTAACAAATTTTATCAGATTACCACATAAATTTACCATTTCAGGATTAATACAAGTTTTATTTGAAAAAATCATATGGAATGTTTTCGACCAATTTATATCAATCTAATTGTAAAAACACCATTCATTAAAGCTACTAAAAGACAAATGAAAATTTACTAATACACTCTCTAAAACTTTATCAAAAAAACTAATAGTTGTGTCATCAGCAAACATTTTAATGTCAAATTTTTTTAACGAAAGGGAGGTTATTCACAAAAATAAGAAAGAGAAATGGACCTGATGAATGGAATGAAAAACCTGATGTTTTAAAGAATTTATTATGTTTTAATTCATTAAAACCATTAAATATTTTGTTAGCTGAGTCATTTTCACCGGACAAAGAAGAAGATTCAATAGATGCAAAGCAGCTATTAAACATATCCATTTGATCAACAATGTTAGGCATTTATATCAGTCCAAACTAGCTCTTCTGGAAAGCTGTCAAAATCAGCAACTCCTCTAGGTTTTACAGAAGATTTATAAAATCTCCAAAATTTTTTAGAACTTTTGAATTCCTTTGAGGACTTTGCCTCAAAATAAGTTTGCGGTTTTTTAAAATCTCTTTTAGCCTCCCTATATTCATGTAGATTGGTTTTACTCATATAGTTCTGGTACTTATGGCAACAAACTATAATTTTTTAACGACCTCAATTTAGAATCGAACCATGGGCTCTGCTCACTTCAATGAACAGCACACTTCAATTGCTAACAAGAGATTATTTTTAATAAAACCCCATTTATTTTCAATTCCTGAAAGATTATCAACAGCTGAAAAATCAATTTTACCTGAGAAATTTCTTACCTTGTCTATATTTTTACTAGAAAAAACTCGGTAAGAATTAAGATAATTATTCTTGTCAACAGAAGACACAGGCCATTTACTTTTCTTGTTTTTTTTTCAAAGGTTAAATAAAAGAAACGATATTTTAGGAATTGTAAAAAATAAAAAAAATTTTAAGTTTAATTTATATTTTTATTGTAATTAAATGCTAAAAAAATTACTTATAAAATACTTTAAATAAATATAAATTGAATTTTTTTTAAAATTGAAAATTGAAAATTTGCGTAATTAACTGGTAATACTTGAATTGAATAATAAATAATTTAACTGATGAAAGGCGAGCATAAAAGTCCAAGACCTAACCAGCTTGTAGCTTTAAGCAAATTTTCACCCTTCTCTAAACATATTTCACGAGCAACTGCCTTTGCTAATAGAAATTTTTTTTATAATAATAATGACAACAATACAAAAATTTAAAAATTTAAATTCAAAGGTAAAAGTTTTTATTTTTTATATTTAAAAAATAAAAACTTTAATTATTTAATTACGTGTACGTACGTATTATGTAATAACGTGTTAATTTTTTTTTAAATCTTTTTAAAAATCGGCTAATTTTTTAAATCTGCTCTAGATTTAAAAATTTTTTGTTGTTTTATTTTTTAATCTTGGTATCTAATTTTAAGTGTATTTTGTTTTGTTTTTAATATTGAATATAAATTTAATACAAATTCTACAATATTAAATCTACAATATTAATTTAATATAAATTTTTAAATTATATTGATTTAAATTTCTAAATTAAAGATCATTTAACATAACCTTTTAACAGAAATTTTGATTTTATATCTGAAAAATCTTTTATCAACTTCATTAAGATGCTTTTAGGTCTTTTTAGTATTGGTATTAAGTTTCTATACAGCTCATTGGATACAAATAAAATTTCATCAGCTTTAGGACTCATATGCCAGATTTAAAATAAAAGTAATCTTTGAAATTTTCTTTGCCTTCAACAGTAAAATTTCAAATTGTCTTTTTTTTTTTTATTTTATCTTACTTTGAATTTCTTTGTTATAATTTTTTTTTATTTTTTTTTGATCTGAAGGAGGATTAGCTCGATACAGATAAACAAAAAAATAAAGCAATCAGGTCATTAAGCATACATAATGTATCCTTCAAATGTTTATTTTAATATATCTAATTTTAATATTTTTCCTACTTTTTTAAGCTATTTTTACTATATCTGATTTTAATTTTATTTTTAAATCTGAGGGAGCATTAGCTCGATAAGAAAACAAATAAATATGAAAAATTTTTTAATAATCATCATTTTAAAATATTTATTTTGAGTACATTGTTAAATTAAGTATTAAATTTTTAATCCTCATGTAGTTTAAATTTTTTTGAACCGATTAAGTTATCAATGAAGAATTGAATTTTTTAAAACAAAAAAACCCTAAAAACCAAAAAGGTTGTCAAATAAGTTTAAATTAATATGTTGTTTTTTTTTAAAATCAATTTATTATGATTTTATAATTTTTATTAAAGAATTATTTAAAATACTGAATGCTTGAATCTTGTTTTAAAAATCTATTTAAATATGTGAATTTTTCTCATAACTAATAGATTATTTTTTTTTAAATTCAACTTCAAAACAGTTCATAAACAATTTTTGCACATTTTTAAAAAGGTAAGATGAATCAAAAATTATATAAAATATTTATCTTCTATTTAATTAATTAATTTCAACTCTTTTTGTCTTAATATTTTTTAAATTAATTAAAAAATTGTGCTTTCCTTTTTTTAAAAAAAGAGAAAAAATTAAGACATTTATTTTTGATGTTTTTTCTTAAATAAATAAGTGCCAAAACGTAACAAAATTTTCTGACTAGCTTTTCAATTTAAAGAAAAAATATTATAAGAGTAATTTTGTTTCAAAAAAAATTCAATTCAATTCAATTTTCATTATAAAATTTAGCTGATTAAATTTGTTATAATTTACAAAATTAAATTGCTAAACAAAAAATTGCAACTTTAAATAAACCCTTTTCAAGTAATAAATTCTAAATTTTGAATAGAGTTTGTATTTAATAAATAATAAAGCTTAGCCATAAAGCTTAAAATGAAACTTAGTGTGTAGATTAAATTTTAAAATAAAAAACTTAGCTAATTGAAATATTGCATCGAATTAAAACATGATCAAGATGAAAAGCAAAGCTGATTTTTAAAACGAATCAACTTCACATGTTTCAAATGCAAACAGTTATTGTTCATTCAAAGATTGGCTCTTGTATTATTTTGACAGTATAAAAAGAGAATTTAAGTTTTAAAAAAAATCAAAAGCAATTAGAAACTCCAAAAAATGAAATTCTCAGTTTGCATAGTTTTGGCCATTGTCGGCTTAGTAGTAAGTGGATCAGTTCCTTTGGTCCGAGAGGTTAATGTTCCAGAAGTTGTAGTTAATGGCACAAGATGCATCTACTTTTCTGAATCCAATTTGCTAAGCTGTGAAGGAGTTATTGGAGAAGTTGAATGTGACGCTTTTGCTGAACTAGATGTTTTGCGTTCTAAAGAAATCAACTTTTTTGGCATCAGACAATTAGTTGATATGAACTCGACTGAAATTGAATCCGTCATGTTCGAATTATTCCCAAGAGAAATCGAAAACACAACCTATTTGAACAATATGGTTCAAGTCGATGGTGAAGATGTAAGCTTGGTCATGTACACTGGTGAAACTGGTGTCCGTGGTGGTATCAGAGTCTCGAGTGTTTCATGCTGGCAAAGACTTGTCGAAGTATTGAGAAGCCAAGTTGAGGTCCAAATGGTATCAGTTGAAGGAGTTGAGGGCGAAGTACCAATGATTGGAGAAGTTGCCATCAGTGATAGAAATTTACAAAAGAAATGGTTGTGGTATGGCCTTGGATATGGTTATTACGGATATCCATTCTACTGGTATGGAAAATAGAAAATTTTATTTGAATATTTTCTATTAAATTGTAAATGGTCAAAGCAATTTTATCAAATAATGCTTTCTAGCTTAATTTAAGTTTTATACGAATTTTTTTTAAATAAATTGTAAACTAACAATAAAAATAAAATAATCGCAGCACATATTTTTTTTATTTAAAACAGTCATTTATTTATCTTAGTTGTCTAATTCGTTTTCTTAAGCAAATTTATATTTTCATCGTTTTTTTGGAAAAAATATTATACAAATCAAAAGACTTTTTTGGAAAACATTTTAAAGTTTTAAAGTAAAGTTTTTTTCAAAGTCACATTTTAGTCATGACTTTATAACTACTTTATTTCATTGCAAACTTGGAATGTACATAAGTTAGAGAAAAATATCAAAAAAATACATGCGTTTACTTAAGGCCAATGCTTTTAACCGACTTGAAATGTTACTTTTAAACCCACCTGTTTATTATACTTTATTATATTTCATTTGTAAGGGAGTCAAATTTTCATTTGTATTTTAAAGTTCCTTTTATTAAATTCAGAATTAAATAAACAAAAATCAGACTTATGCAAAAGTAAAAAAATAATTAAATCATAAGTCTTATTATTAATAATCATAATTCAAATTATTAATATTTTTATTTTTTGAATAAAATTGTTCTTAACTACAAATATACATGTCAAAATCTAAAAGTGCTCAAATGACTTTTTAATACATACAATTATTTATCAATAGTTTTTTTGGAGGATGCATATTGTATAGCTGATCCAGGAAAATCTTTGAAGGATGTTCCCTCACTTAGCTGAGTAGCTCTTTTGAATATTTAAATTTTTGAAAATTACCAAACTCTGATTGTTCCTTTATTTATTTTTATTCTCAACGAACTGTTAGGTTTTTAAGAAATTTTTCATATTGAAAGGACCACTTTCATCTCTTGAATTTTTATCTTGAAAGCCATAGAAACGTAATAATAATAATAATAATAAAATTAATAAAACTGCTGAATAAAAGCTAAAAATGAAAATTATTAATGAAACAATTCTTTTATTTATAAAGTAAAAATTAATTAGAAAAAAAAAAATATTTATAATAAAATAATCATAGCTATCTTCAATTAATTTCAATTTACAGATATTTTTAAGAAAATATTTAATAATGTTTATGGCCACCCATTCCTTTAAGTGTTCCAATGGCACCAAACGCTTCGCTCATTTCAAGTCTTCCATTTCGATTTTTGTCAAATTTTCTAAAAGTATTTCTGGCAATAGATTCACCTAGAAAACCAAGTCCAAATTGTCTTGCAGCAATTACAAAATCTGAATAAAATAATTAAATAAATAATATTCCTAATACTAAATTTAAGTACCATTTTCAGTTATATTTCCATCTCCATCTCGATCGAAAGCTTTCAGAATACTCATTGAGTGTCCATGATTTCCTTGAGGTGGATTGCCTCCATATCCGTAAGCATTAGCATTTTGAGGAGGAATACCAGGATTATATCCATAACCAGGACCAACAGGTGCTCCATATCCGCCTAAGCCATTTCCGTAATTTTGAGGCACATAACCCTGAGGTCCGTAACCAGCTGCACCATAATTGGCCTGTCCAAAATTCATTGGCTCATAATTCGAAAAGCCATTTGGTACTCCACCGTATCCCATATTTGGGTCATAGTTCGGATAACCTGCATTGTTATGGTGATTACCACCACCATTCATCGAACTTTTCAGAAGCTTTTTCCCCATATTCATTAGATGATCCATCTTCAAAGTGAAATTTTCCAAAATGTCTCTTTATTCTTAAATACTTGTTGAAATTACGAAATGTTTTTTAAGTATTTTTATTGTACAAATTGTTGATTCATAATTATATACTTAGACGTCAATATATTTAATATTATAATTTATGTTCCTGGTACCTAAATCATATAACCTATGCAATTCATTTCGATCAAGTAATTTACTATTTTGATAATCATTTTTCTTTTCTATTTAACAATAGAATCAAAAAAAGAGAAATTTTTTTTTTAATTATACATTAGTTTTTAATAAATTAAAATAAGGAAAAATTTTAATTTTTTTACTTAAAATTGTTTTTCTATTATTTTTTTACCTAAAACAATATTTATTATACGAAAAAAGCATGATTTATATACTACGGTGTGTTTGCATTTTTTCTTTGATATATCTATGCTTAAAAATTTTTTTTTCTATTGCTATTAGCAAGAAATTCAAACAAAAATTCATATTTTAATTAAATTGAAGGGAAGTCTAAAAAGAGGTGCTTTTTTCAAAAGAGACAAAATTATTTTTCAATTTTTATTTTTAATAAAACTTCTAAAACAATTTTTTTTCTTCTATTCATACCTATTGGAATTGGATATTCTTGTTGAATCATTTTGAGGAGAATATCCAATTCCAATAGAAATGCTTTCAATGCTTTTGGATATTCTTTAAGGATTACATACTATCTTATTTTAATATTCTAAATTAAATAATAATTATGATTAATTTATTATGATTTTTATTTAATCATTATTCTTTAAATCTCATGAATAAAACTCGAAACGAAATAGTTAAGCTAAGAATAAATATAAATAGTTTACATTACTATATCTATCAATTACTTTATACTGTATATTTTGTTAAATTTAATTTAAAAACAAAATAACTGCTAATATTTTCAGATAACAATTTTAGTAAACTCCTGACTAATTTAGTAATAAAATAATATTTTTATACAATAAAAGACAAATTTTATGGTAAAACAGTCTAAATTTTTATAATGTGAATTCGGTGACGAAATTTGATATGTTGTTAAATCTCTTGTGTTTTTGAATTTTTTTTAACAAGCCTTGTGTTCTTATAGATCTTGAGGAGAGGAATCTGAATATGCATAAAAATAAATTTTTAACATTTTTTGAGCCTCTTTTTTATTGAGTTAAAGATTTTTTTCAGCCAATTCGGAGAGTATCGGTCAAATCACTAATTTGGTTTGTCCACTTTTTCCTCGTTCATGTTAGATGCTAGCTCTAACCTAATTAGATCATTGAATTCTCCAGATCTTTATTAGTAAAAAAAGATTTTTTAAGAATTTTTAATTGTCCTTGGACGTGTCTAGCTAAACGTGTTATTTTTAGAGAGTAATTAGGTTAAAAAAGTTTCACCTAAAAAAACAAAAATTTCACCAAATAATCCAAAAAATCATCCTGTTTAACCCAATTGTACTGAAAGGACAAAATTAACGCAATTACGCCGTTTTTGTGAAAAATTTGAAATTTGAATTAAAAAATATAGAAAATTTTGTTTCAATTTTCTCCACTTTTACAAAAAAATAATCTGATCGTCTTGTATTATTAAAAATCTTCATTGTATTTAAAAAAAATGACTAAACAAAAAAGTAAACAGAAAGAAGTTAAAAAAAAACGTATTCAAAGCAAGATCTTGATAACGCAAATAAAAGATGTTTTTGAAAAAAAACTGAACACCACTCAAGCTTCAAATTTATACAACATTCCGAGACAGACTTTGGTTAACCATTTAAACGGAAAATACAAAAGCACCATTGTTGGACATCCAACAACGTTTTCACTTAAAGAAGAAGAAGTATTAGTTCATATGATCACAAAAATGGGCGACTGGGGCTATGCGATTGATAAACAACCGCCAAAGAACATCAATAGTAAATTAAAACCAAATGAAAACGATAAAAAACTCAAAAGTGATCAAGAAATTATT
>PJRA01000048.1:1271104-1289236 GCA_016987375.1 Brachionus koreanus
TTTAACATGTTATGCTAAACATAAAAACATTTTTCTGCATTTAATTTTTCATTTAAAAAACTTCTTAGAAATTTTTAAAAAAATTATATTTGAGCATGATCATAAAATTTTGATCAATATGCCATTGATTTTTGTCTTTAAATCAAATTGTAAAAATTTTAATTAATTGAAAAAACTTTAATTTTAGACTGTCAACTAATTATTAATCTGAAAAATATTTAAAAAATAATTTTTTTTTTATAATAAGATAAAATTTGATTTTAAAAAATAATATTTTCATCGTTGAATTACGATTAAATGGTTCCTAACTCAATAATGAATCATCTATCAATTTTCATGAATTAATCATGTTTTTTTTTGTGATTTGGGTTTTACTTTTAAAATAATAATTGATAATTTCTATTTAAGCAAACTTTCTAAACAGAATATGAATAAAATACAAGCAATGTGTTAATTTTTTTTAATTTTTTAAATAAATCAATTTTTAGTTAATTTGTTAAGTTTATTTTCTGTTTTTATTTTGAAATTATGCAATCGTTTGCGTGAAATGATATTGCATTTGAAAGCATAGAAATTATCATTGAAATAAAATTGATTAAAAAAATTCTAGCCTAATTTAGAAGCATGCACTTGCTTGCCAAAAGAAGAAATATCTAAGAACATATATTGAATTAAATTTTATGCAAAAATGTTCATATTGCGAACAAGGCAGAATCTATATTTAAAATAGAGACTTTTTTTTTGTTTCGTAATTACTAGTTATTTTGTGACAGAAATTTATATAACAAGATATTATTAAATTTAATATTATTTAGGAGAAAAAATTTCACTAATTTTGGACCATTTAAACAAACACCATATTTAAAATTTTTTAATATAATAAGTCGTTTGATTGCTCCCAATTTTAGGAGGTAAAATTAATAATTATTAGTAAGAACACGCATAAAAGCAAAATTTATAAATATTTGCTAAAAAAAATACATACACACACATATACACACACCATGAAGATTTTTTGTTGCATTAATTTTTGAAAATTTTTTCTCTTTCAAGCAAAGTATTTGCTTAAATTGGCTATTCAAAAGAAATTTTTCTTATTTTCATTGATGCTTCTCTATAGCATAAAGGTGTTATTAAAAATTTAGAATTTAGCAAAGATTACGTGCTTTAAGTTGGTAAAAAATTACCAAGAGATATAATGGCTGATTTGGACGATTTTTTCAAAAAACGTGACAAAAAGAAGAAAACAACAAAGTCAAAATTTGTTACTTTGGACACGGAAGAATTCGCAAAACAGCTTGAAGCTTCAACAATACGAACCATTGAAGACGAGGTTGAGTTTCAAGAAAATGGCGAATTCAGCACTCTGCCAGCAACCGCACCGGGTCCTGGTGAAAATTTGGACGAAGAATGGAAGCCATTTGACTCTGAAGATAACAAAGATTACACAGGTTTACGAATAAAAATTGAAAATTGGAAAGTTGAAGACGAGGAAAACAACAATGAAGGTATTGATGTTGAACAGGAGAAAAAAGCTGCTTGTCCATGGGGAGTTTGTTCCAATGGGCCTAAAGATGAAAACGAATCTGAAGATGTAAAAGAAGTTCCAGTAAAATCTGAAGTTGTTGAAGAAAAAACTCCTGAGCCTCAGCCAGTTCGAGAGGAGACAAAGTCCACAGAAACTTATGTCCCACCACACATGAGAAAACAGCAGCCATATGTCCCTCCAAGCTTGCGGAAAACACAAGAAGCTCCAATACGAAAACAAAAAGTCCAGCCTAATATTATGGACACGCTTGAGTTTCCAACTTTGAATGCAGTAGTTGATTCGACTGACAAGGTTGCTAATGGTGGAGAAAAGTGAATATTTATTTTATTTTTCATTATCATTCAAAATTAGTTAAAACAAAAATAAAAATAATAATTTTTTTTTATTAAGATTTGAACTGCCTAAAAAATCTGGGCGTGTAGAGGCCAAAACAGGTGGAAATTCGTCCATTGAAATCGAAAACAAATTTACCGCTTTATCTTCCACAAATAATTAAAATACAAATAAATCTTGTTTTTGTTCTTTCTAAAATTTTGAGTTTTTTTTTTTCCTCCAACTTATAAATTATTTAAGAAAAATAAAACTAACAAGCTAAACGGATAGGATTTGAGCTGATTTTAATTAATTTTAAAAAAAATTGTTCAACGATTTTGTGAATCGTTGATTTTTTTTTGAGAACCTCGGTCGATGAATTCAAAGATTGGGATTCAAAAATTCTGTGAAAAAATACTGGCCATAACTTTGAGGTAATTTATGTCATCTTGTTTTTTTTTTCCTTTTTGCTTTTATTTTATCGTACCGGTAAACGTTGATACCAAATTTAAAATATTTTATTTTATTCATTATTGAAAATAAATTTATCTGGCACAGAATTTTTTTTTTTTGGTCCAAGCTCTACATCTTAAAATTAATTATAAATTAACAAATTATCAAAAGTAAGATTAATTTAAAAGTCAAATTAATTTTTTAATTGATTTATCTCAAGTTCTGTATAAATTGAATCTTCCATATATGACTACAGTACCTGATTCATTTTATTTGTCTTAAAACTTCAAAGTCACCGTTAATAGTGATAAATTCAAAGTATCTGCATCTTTAGGATAATTTATTAGGATAACAGTATTTTAAAAAAAAGTTAAAAAACTGATGATAAATGAATTTGTACCCATGAAGTCTAATTAATGAATCATTGGTTTTAATTTGAATAAATAACTATCACCAAGCTGATTCTAAACTATATCAAGATAGCCTTTAGTGCAATTAAAGTATTTGAAAAACTATGATTTTGTGATCTTTTCTTTAAACTAATCAGGAAAAAAGATAGTTGACTTTGTAGCCGGTAAACAAAAAAGTAGCCCTTCAAATTATACTGATTTGATAAATTTCAAACTCTACTGATTTGGAATTGCTACGATGAAATTTTTAATACAAATTTTTGTGTACTAGACACATTTTTTTACTCATGTTATTTAGAGAACAAAAGAGGAGTTAGAGAGTATTTAAATTAAGCAGTTTAAAAGTAAAATTTACTCTAAATTAGAAGATATTTAAGAATTAATCATAAAGGTGTGAAAAAGGAGTACCCGAATTTCTAAATTTTTGCACCGACTTTTATTTTTTAATTTTTAGAGGAAGTTTTTTGATTATAAATTTTTAAAAGATAATTGTATTGTATGTCGAGTTTGATATATCAAATTGGAGAAAAAAAATTTCAAATTAGTGCTTTTATTTTTTCATATAAAAAAAATTTAGATAAATAAAATAATTAATTTCTAAACTTTTGCAGCATACTGCATAATAAATGATAAAATGTAAAATAAAATGCAAAAAAACTTATTTTTCTATTATTGTCAGAATTAGATATGTCAACCACATACTTCAAATCAGCCTTTACTTAACAAAGAAAATTTTTTAGTCTTCTTTGCCCCATTGAACCCATGGCCAGATTTTCAAAGTTTAAATACAGGCAACTATTTTATTGATCTTTATTATGACCAAGATCAAAACTTTTTAAACTAGTCAATTGAAAATAAGATGAAATTATTTTATTTATCTGCATCGAGTCCAAGCTTCTTCACTTCTTCAGATTAAAAAAAAATGTTGAAAATGATAAAAAAATTTTATTTTTAAATAGTCGAAATTATAAAAAAAATAAAAATTAACACTAGAAAGCCCGGCTGATTTCTCATAAAAATTTCAAATAAAGTTATAAAGATAAATTAAACATTTTTTTTGAAAATTTATTAATTTTCTAAAAAATTACAATCAAGATTTTTAGCTTATAAAGATCATTTTTTAAAATTTTATTTATATTTGATAAAATCAAAATTTTAATTTTTCAAAAAGGGGTCTAAAAAACCCCTCGGGCGTTCTAGTGTTAAAAAAAGTGATTTAATTGATAGATTGTTGCGTTGATTCTGTATTATTGATATAGTAAGTATTTTTTTAAGAGTTTGCTTTGATAAATTTTTAAATTTTTCTAAAAATCACATATAATATTAATCATTTTTTTAATTATTTACCCAAAAAGTAATGATATTAACTAAAAAAATGCTAGAGTCTGCAAGATTTTAGATCTATACGAATAAACAGAGAAAGTCATTAAGGTTCACAAGTATATGTTGTCACGTCAAGAAAACTCAAACAAAAGATTTAAAAACACATATGGATACTTTCATCATACTCACCAATTGTGCATTAACATACTTTTATCTTTTTTTTTTCTATATAAAACTTAATATTCAATTTTAAATAGCAATTAGGTTTAAAAGAAGGCGTAAGTCATTCGGACCAACCTGGGGACCCCTAAAATTATACTTTTAATAAATAAATAAATAAAGTTGTTTTAATTAAATACAATTTCACGATAGTTTTTAATTTTTCTCTGTAAAAATCGATTTTCTCGCTCAATAATTAATTTTTTAGTTAAGTTTTATAATTTTGAATTTAAAAAAAGGCAAAATCTTAAATAATAAATCTAAAAATTTTTATATATTTTTTTTTAAATAAACTTTTTTTGATTCAAATATTCATTTTTATTTTACATAATTCACTATTCGTATCTAAATTATATCTAAATGCATCCAATTTCAAAATATTTAACCATAATAATATATAATATCCATTTAAAAAATTTTATTAAAGATTTTCTGTTCATATTACAACAAATATATGTTTTGCTGATTAAGGGTATATGAGTATATAATATTTATTTATCTTCGTCCTCAAAATCATCGTTATCATAGTCGTTAGAATCAGTTGCGGGTTCATCACTTTTTTCTTGTCTAGAGCTCGAAATTTTGCTCAAAGGCTTTTTGTATTTAAACGAAGGATTTGACTGACTTTTTTCCTTTTTGTACCAATCCTCTGGGAATGCAGATATGTTGTCCATTAGCTTAAGAGTTTGCTTCCAATCTTTGTCTAACTTTTCCGTAGAAATTGCTGGTTTTTTGTTGTGTATTCTCTTAAGCATGTTCATATTCTCCTTGGCTATTCTTAACATTTCTCTCTCGCGTCTTCCACGGCTTAAACTAAATTCAAATGATAAAATAAATTGATCAAAGTTCACCAAAAATAAAATCTAAACTGAAGCCATTTTTTTATAAAGCTCAATAAAGAATTTATTTGGAAAAAAAATTAATTGAAACAAGAGTTTAGATACCTCTTAAAGACCACATCGTTTTTATTGTCCAGCTGTCCTTTAGTTCGCATGGTATTTGACATTTTTTCAAGCAGTATTCGATTATCTCTTTCAATTGTAGCAAGGCGTTCCTCTTCGAGCTTTAGAATAAAATTAGAAGGTTTTTTTCAAGTTTTCTTTTTGTACCTGTAACTTTTTGAGCTTAAGGTGCAAATGCATAAACGTTACAGGAGGACTTGAGTCAATTTCGGGTCTTGCAATGTCAACATGACGTCGATGCTTGTCAAATCGATTTTCATCCCATCTTTTTTGCAAAAGTTTGCTTGCCACTGGGTTATACGAATTGTAAGACCTATGCATTGCTTCACAAAAGGAAATATAACTAATTTTTTTTCCAAATTTCTACAAATTGTTTGTCGGCTCTAAAATCAAATTCAAATTAAAAGAAAACCTTTAATGTTGGTTACTTTAGCAATCTATAATAAATTTTTCATTATGACTTAATAAATTTTCTCTACCAAATCGACAAACTTAATTGCATATTTAAAACCGAAATCTTAAACAAACCTAAGATTACTATAGAAACTGAAAATTTTAGTATCGGCATTTTGGAATAATTTTCAGATCGAAAACTGGCTTAGAACAAAATTTTATTTGAATGTAGAAAAAAACATATAGCTTTTTTTTTAAAAATTTTCAGTAAAATTTATCATTATTTTGAAGAAAAAATTGGCTTTTTATCATTTTGAAAAATAATTTTTTAAATGTTGAAAATTTTTAGAAATTTTATGCTGAATTTGGAATTTCTTTTTGTCTAGATCGTTATTTAATTATGATTGAATAATTTGAGAAATAAGGTATCAATGACAAAATATTTTTGTTAACTCCACCAAGCATATGTTTTTATTTATTATAAATTTTGTATCAATTTCAAACATTTATCACATTTATTTTCTTGATTAAAATAAAGCTCATTTTCGTGTTTTTTAAATAACATTTAGCATTTTGTTAACTAATTGTTCTTGAAATGACGCTCATTTGATATTAGATACAAGTTATTGCAATAATTTCTAAATCACTGAAATCAATAGTTTCATTCTCATATATTAAACACATATCTTAATTTACATTTATCATGAAAATAAAAACTTGAGTCTTGATTCAATCAAAGATTATTCAAAATAATAAAAATAACAAATATTGCTAGCAATCAATTATTGCCTTAAAAGATAAAGAATCAAAATAAAACAATAAAATTCGAAAAAAGATAACTCTAAAACTTTTCTTGATTCAAATAAATTTTCGGTATTTTTTCATGAAAATTTTTATTTGATTACAAAAAAAAAAAACAACATTTTTTTCTAAAATTTTTTTTCACAAACTTAAAAAACGATTAGTTTATTATTTAATTTAAATTAAATCAATAAAATTTTATTTATTATTTAGTATTAAACCATTAAATAAATGGAAAAATAACATATTCCCCGTTTCGCATTATTAGAAATGCTATCAATTTCAAGTATCTATTTTCTAGTTTAAATAAAAATTGAAGGTAAGACCGTTCCTTTTTTTAAAAAAAATTAAAATTTTTCACAGAAACCATTTAGTTTAATTATCATTTGAATTTTTTTGCTTATCTAAATTAATTGTTAATTTTTCCATAAATTCAAAAAGAAAAAATAGAGATTAGTTTTTTATACTTTGTATTCAAAACGATAAAGTTAAGATTCTATTCTATTAAAAATAGAATCCTTTTAAAGTTAATTTTGTTTGTTAATTTAATATCAAAGAAATAAATCGACCTTTGGCTTAAAGTTTAAAAATTTAATTCAAGCAACACATTTTGAATAAATTTAAATATCTTTTTTAATTAAAGAAACTAAAAAGGTTTTTTTTTTTTTGCTAAAAAAGATAAAAAATTAATTTGTTGGCAACTATTTTACATTAATGGCCAAGGAAATTAAGAATAATATTCTATTTTAGTATTTAGCCTCAAAAAAATAAAAAAGATTGATTTTCGTATTTCGAATTAAATTGTAATTAATTTCTAAATTAAATTTTGAGTATAATCTAGTAAAATGACCTGTATTTTATCAGAGAATGCAAGGAAAAAAAATTATTTTTGAAAAATTATTAAATTTGTTCCAAATATTATCAATGTTTTATTTTTTTTTAGTTTCTGCATCATATTGCCAAAACTATTTTATGAAATAAATACATTGTAATTTCGACACTTGATTTTGATTATTCGTCTTAAAATTATTTATAAACCAAATTAGAGTGTTCTTATTTAGATGGAAGCTAAAGATAATATTCATAAAGAAAACAATTCAATAGAGCAAAGAGAAAAACGTAATTCAATGGAAACATTTGATAAAAATGAATTGACGCCTATTGATTCTATGAGTCAGGATGGAACAATTCAAAAGGCAAGCACTTCTGCACACAAAAAAAATCAAAAAAAATTCTTAAGAACACCGAAATGTGCCAGGTTATTTATATTTTTGTTTTAAATAGAATTTCTTGATTCTAATTTTTTAATTTTTAGGTGTAGAAATCACGGTGTCGTATCATGTTTAAAAGTAATTAGTTAAATGATAGTTAAATGAAAAAAATTTAATTTATATTTTTAAATTATTTTTTAAAGGGTCATAAAAAGTATTGTAGATGGCGCGAATGCAACTGTTCTAGTTGTTTACTTGTAGTTGAGCGTCAAAGAGTTATGGCTGCTCAGGTTGCTCTGCGAAGGTGATTTTATAACATTCAAATATTGAATCAACTAATTTCACTTATAAAGGCATAATTTTAATGGCGATGATGAATGTTTTTACGATTCGGGGGAAGAACATTCAGAAGCGTCGATTAAACAACCGCCTAAGAAAAAAATATCCTCCATAAAGCTAAAAATGACAAGTGAACAATTAGAGAAGCATAAAATGTTTCATAAAAAGTTAAAAGAGGAAAATAATTTTAAGATTTCATTAAAAAAAAGTAAATTTTCAAAATTTTTTTAGCTTTTTAGAAGAAATTTTTTTTTCAGATTTGCAGAAAAATTTAAGCACTAAGCATGACCTCTCGACATATAATGAACCGACCAGCGCACTTAATCAGGAGATCCTGAACCGGTTTAGAAAAAGAAAGTGTTTTGCTGATACTGAACTAGAAAAACTAACCAGTGATGCAATTAATCCGAATGCTCAAGGTTTAATGATTCAACAACAAGAATACAACGAAACATCCCATTTAAATCAAAGTTTATTTAAACAGTCGAATCCACTACTAACAAATTCAAATTATCTTCTAGATACATTTGCGTTTAATAACTATTGCAGTCAATTAGCTAATTTGACTAATGCCAATATTTTTTATTTACAAGCATCATTAAATAGTCAGAAGACCACTAGTCATGATTTTTTTAAGAACAACCTTAATTTTCTAAATTTTAGCAATGCGACTAATTCATCAGCTTTAACTTATTTGCTGCCTCAAGTAAACTCATTGTTGCCATCAAATGACAAAACTGGGGAATGTGCATCAAATGGTTACTCTAAATCAAAAATTGGCTATGATCATAGCTCAAATTCAAATAAGTTAGAAGAATTGATAAGAGATGAAAAAAATTTGCATAAAGAAAAATATTCTGACAAATCGAAGAGTTTTTCAGTTGATTCTCTTTTAGGAGTAGTTAAATAATTATACCTGTTAACACTTTTTTTTAGTAATATCATGTCCAATATTACCAATTTTAGTTTTAATAAATAAATATATTAATATTTTAGTTTATTGAATAAATATAAATGGCACAATTGATGACATACATCGTGGTTTACAGTACTATCTGTGAATTACTTTATATATATATATATATATATTTTTTTTTTAATTGAATTAAATGATTAAATGGATAAGAAGAAAAAGAAAAGCAGTAGGAACGGTTTTGCCTGGGCTAATAGTTTAGCTGCTGACGCTTTGGTTCTTAATTATCAAAGCAAACCCCTCTCAGAATGCTTTTTGTTTCTAGCTCTTCTTCTTACGTCAATTTGTCTTCCTCTAGTGTCTCATGTAATACATAGTTCTTATAGATGTAACCAAATATAGTCTTGAAAACCGTAGTGCAAGGTTTTGGTTCGGATTCGCAATAGTGTTCATGATATTTCAATTTGCTCTTTCAAATTTATTATTATATATACAGTCAAAGCTTTTTATCCGAACATCTTTATCCGAACAATTCACTATTCAGACAATTTTTTTCGCTGCCTACCGCTATTACCATTTACTAGTATTTTATTCTATAAAACTTAAATTATATTTTTATTCAAAAATGTTAAAAAAACAGTTAAATAACATATGATGTTAATAAGGTAAATAAAATATATTTTAAAAATTATTCCCGGTTCACACATCAAATGATTACCCCATGTTTCAATATAGTCAACTTTTAGCTTTTTTTTAAAGTTTTGACCAATTAGTTATTCAAAAAATTAAACTGGACTAGCAACATATAGTTGACCATGTGTAAATATTGGTTCATTTAATATTAATTTATAAATGTAAATTAATACATATATGTAAATTACAATTAATATGTAGGCTACGGGCTTTGTAATGTCTGTAGACATTAGCATAGTTCCTAACTTTTTCACTAATAAGAATAGCAAATGATTAGATTTTAATTTTAATTTAGATTTTATTTTAATTTTGATCATAAAAAATAATAAAAGGGCCATAAAAAACGATACCTAAAAACTTAAATAGAATTCCTCAAAATTTTAATTTTTACCCTAAATATTAAATACACTTTTTATTTACACTTATTAATTGAATTTTCTTTAATTAATGTAATTTTGGAAATATAAAAAAGATACTTTATCTTAAAAAAAAATAATTTTCTAGTTCATTCAGCATTTTAGAAAACCAATTTGATAATACAGACCAAGACGCTGAAGCATTACCAAAAAACAAGAGTTTTAATGCAACAAATAGATATGCCAACAGCGATAAACATGTCTATAACTGCAAACATGGAAAAAAAGGATGCAAAAAAAACACTCTTTTTGAAGAAAAAAACGATTTGACAAGTGGCAAAATTTACGTATCTGATAATGAACATTCAAGTCATCCGGTCGAACAAGAGTCACTTGGGCTTGTCTAAACAAATGTGGACAAAATTAAAAAATTTAGAGTCACAAGTAAAAAAGATTTTTTTTAATTTTTATTGTCATTTTAATCAAATTGGTTCCAAATAATAAAAAAAGTGTTTTTTTTTTTTATTTTAATGCATTTTATTAATTTTTTGTGGCTTTTATAATAAAATTTGGGGAAAAGCTTAAAAATTTGGGTTTTTTTTATTAAAAATTTGTGGTATCCTAACTAAATATCACATAAAAAATGCCATAAATTTTAATTCCAACCCATTTTATTATACTTCAAATTCAAACAGATAAAAAACAAACATTCTTTAATTTTCTCACAATAATGTGCAATGTATTATTTTATAACTAAGTCGAACTACATGATTTATTCAGATTATATTGAAAATGAACTTGTTTTTGAATTAAAAATGAAAATGAAGTGAATACAGACAAAAAAAGTGTCATTATACAGAATTTTTTGAATTGAATTAAAATCCATGGAATATATTAATTCAAATAATGGCGAACTAGAAAAATAATTTCTGAAAAAAATGATCTTATAGTTGAGCAATACGTTTTCTAGATACGTCAAAAATAGAAACATATAAAAATTAAGCATAAACTTAAATTTTTAGACAATTAAATTTTCTAGTAACCTAAACGCAAAAATGGATAAGCTTAGCATGTCATTGGGTATGTTTTAGACAAATTCTAAAGAATTTTCTTTTAACTTAATGAATTTAATCAGATGATATCATCAAACGAAATAGAAGAGGACCTAGAAACCAAAACAAAAATGTCAAAAATTTATCATTGAATCAGGGCAGACGTCAAAAACGGCCATCTAACAAAAATAAATTTGGTATTTTAAATAAGTCTAAGCGAATCGGCAAAAACAACAGAATGAAAAGAAATAATAGCTCTTTTTTGCAGCGTAATCGTCCGAATCGTAATAAATCGGACAAATTGGCTAGCTTGAAATCAAGACTGTCCGTGAATAAACCAATAGGACAAAACAAATTTAGAAGAATTAAGCCAAATGTAATAAAATAAATTAAGATTTTTGGGTCAAGAAAATATCAAATGAATTTAATCTTTTTATTCAAGTTGGCACCTAAAAGACAATTAAATGCTTTACCAACAAAACGCTTGCAACAACCAAAAAGAGAAAGCAACAAGGCAAATGTAGCAATGAAAATTGCTAGAAAAAATCTTGAAAAAGCGAAACGTGTTCTAGCAAATCGAATCTCTAAAGTTAAGCAGATAGCTGTAGGTTAAATGCTTAAAATCAATTATTTATTTTAAACAATTGTTCATTTAGGCAAAAATAAATAAGAATCCAAAGGCACAAAAAAGGCAAAATCCAAGAATCAAAAGATTGAATAATAAGCCTAAAATGGTCAACCAAAATGCTTTTAATAAAAAGAAAAATTTAAGGTAATTTTAAATTTTTTGCCTCTAATTTTTTGATTCTTATCTTTTTATTTTAGATCTCAAGTTTCCCGTGGCCGAAACAACAACAGAAATGGCAATCGCATGGTTTTTTACTAAAACCAAAAATTATGCTTGAATATTCAACAAATTTCAAATAGATCTTGTTAAAGTCTGTAGTTTGAATTAATAATGTGTATAAACATTGAAAAAAAATTAAATTGTTTTGATAGATTTTATTTAAAAAAAAATATTTAATAAAAAAATTTGAATACATTTGTTAGTTTTTTTACTTATTGCTTTAGTGTACCTCTAATATGGCTCACTAATTCATTCTAAACTAATTTCAAAAATTCACCATCATAGTCTCTCTTAAAATTAATATTAATTTTATTTGGTAACTTATTGTATGAGAAGAAAGTAAGATGAGAAACATTCTATTTTTAAAAATAAAATTTTATTTTGATCATTTTAGAATACAAAAAAAATATTTTTTCAAATGGAATCAAGAAGCTTTTTCACTATTAGACTTTTTAAAATTTTACTTTATTTCTAGTTTTCATTAAAAATACCACATAGCTAATAATTCTTAAAAAAAGTAAACTTTCATTCGATCAGAAGATCTCAAAACCAGGATGGGTTTAAAATGATACATCTTTTTTTGTTTTTAGTTCAATAAATTTAATCATTTTTGAATTTTTTTTCAATCAGAAATCCAAAATCATAAAGATTAAAATTAGTTAATTTTTGTTGCAAAATATGCTTATTTAAGTGGAATAAAAAGTAAAAAGTAAAGAAAACAAAAAGGGTCGTAAAAACCCCTCTGGATTTTAAAGTTGGTAAATCCGAAAAATCAAACAAAATAAAGAATTTTTCAAGAAATGAATGATGAAAATATTGAACAATACTGGGCTAAATACATAGCTTTGTGGTTCTTCACAAGGTAAAGACAATGAGAATATTAGAAAAAAAAATATTTTCTGTCCGTTTTTTACTTTCTGTTCCTTATTTTACTCCTTAGCAATTTTATTTTATTTAAGACCCACTCTTTATGTTCTTCTTTCTGTCTTAATGGTGATTAAATTTAAGATTTCAAATAATTAATTAATAGTTAAATTAAAAAAAATTAACCACAAAGTAACAGCGCAAAAAATAAAATAAAATTTTATCATAAAGTACGAAAAATACAGAAAAGAAAATGGCTTTAAAATATTTAAATCTTATTGTCTATCCTTTTAATGGATTGGTTATTCCTTCCCATATCGAGTTTTAATCACCTAAAACAACTCTAAGAGCCCTTAAATACTCTTAAATGAAGCAAACTATCATAAAATATGATCAATATTCATTAAGTATTGTTGTAATTGTAAAGTTTTTTAGAGAACGTTATCAAAAGCTTTGAAGAAGTCAGTATAAAAATTGTTTACATTTTTGTCTTTGTCATACTTAAAAAATCCTACTAAAATTTATTGGAAAACAAAGAAATTTTCTAACTAACAAAACACTTTTTAGTTATTTATAAATTTTTTATATAATTTAAATAAAAATTTAATTTTCAATTTTTAAAAAAAATTAATTTTTTCATAGAAAAGCACTTGTGTTTTCCTTTATTATCTATTTAGATAAATTTAATTCTAGTTTTAGAACTATAAAATTAACACATAATTTTTTTAAAGCATCATGAAAAATTTAAGGCAAAATTATTTCGCAATTAAGCCAAAATTATATGCAGATACCTAAAGAAATAAAAGCAAAAATTAAAATATTTTTTTTCATTATTCAAATTCAAATCTTGACTTAAAAAATAAATTTAACTTAATTTCTTTAAGATAGTTTTTAAAAAATGACAGTTATTGATTCATTAGTTCGGAATGAGATTCTCAACAGTTTAAAAGAAAGAAACAAATCTGAGAGTCGACCACATTTTCATATTATTAAATCCCGTAAGTCAAATTTAATGAGCTTAATTTCTCAAAATTTGACTTTTTAATTCAAGATAGTAAATTAGCCGAACTTAACATTACACTAAAACAAGAGATCAATGAGCTCAAAATGGATAATCAAAGACTAATCCAAGAAAATTTAGAGCTTCGTAAATCATCTGGATCAGGGTATGCTTCTTTTATTTTAAATTAAATTTATCAACAATTTTTTTTAAATAAAGGATCACCACTACTACTTTGTCTGTTGATAAATATCAGCTTTTTGAGGAAAAACTTTTAAAGGCTCAGGAAGAAGTTATTGATTTACAAAAACGTTTAGTCGATGTAATAATTTATACTTGTGATTTATAAAGCTAAATTTTGAAAATTTTTTTATCAATTATAGCAAACTCAACAAGTGATTTCACTGAACAAAACTTTAAAAGAGAAAGATGATGAATTGTCGACCAAAGAAGTCAAGTAAATACTTAATACAAGAATACCAAATAAGATTGGTATTTGGCTAAAATTGAGTACTTTATTTTCAACAATTTAAGAATTTTGGAACTTGAAAACAAAATTGAAACATTAAAAACAATTAACAAGGAATTGGAAAATAAGATTGCTGCGTGTGAAGAACAGCTAAAAGTACGTATTATACTAGCTTGTTTTAAATTTTCAGATGAGATAAATACAAAAAGTAACAATATTTAAAAAAAATTAGATTTAATCTTTAATTTAAAATTTAAGTATAATATTTGATTAATTTAATCTAATTGGGAAATTGAATGATTAATTTGGTGCCGGAAACTATTAAATTTTAAATTTTAAATTTATCTAGTAAATTAACTATAGGATATATTTAATTCAATAGTTAAAATAAAGAACGCATATTTGTATTTTTAATGTGAAAGACAGGTATAGAGAGTAAAGAATTGAAAATGATCAAAAATAATTGTAGAAATTCTAAAAGAAATCTATTTTAGAAAAATTTTCTAAGCAAAAAAATAATTTATTGCTAATTAAGAAATGTTCTTTTTTTTATTTTTTTTTTTTACTTAATAATAATGAAATTGAATTTTTTGAAACTTTCTAAACTATAAAATTTAATTATATAGAAACTTTCTATAAATAGTCTATAAATACACCTAAAATTAGATAGTTTTTTTTAATCGATGATAAATCTGCAGCTTAATTCGTGTTGTTCTTAGTTGTTTTATTTCAAACAATATAGATTTGGAAAGATGATCAAAAGATCAATGCTGAAGTTTGCAACATTCAAGCTTTCTATATTCAATAATATCAATTTGATTTTTACAGATTTTCTAATAAAATTCAAAAAATGTGAAGTTTATGATCTAAATATAATGATCATGCTCAAAAATGATTTTTTTAAAATTTCTAAAAATTTTCTTTAATGAAAAATTTAGTTCAGAGATATATTTTCAAAAATGTACTGAAAAACATGTTAAACAGAACACAAGTATAGGAAAAAATTCTACAGAAATTTTCCGACATAAAAAATAAGTTATTTTGGCATCTGCAATTAATAGTTTACTTAAAAAAATATTAAAAAACCGGTAATAGTGATAATTTTTGAGCATGATCATTTTATTTTGATCAATGAAAATTTACTTTAAATATTTCAAAGTTTTATTTTTTAAAAAGGCTTTTAAAAATCAACAATATAAATTTTTATTATTATACCATAAAATTAAATAAATGAAGTGTTTATCAGTCTTTCATTAAATGGACGCTTATTTGTTAATTAACCTTAAAATTGAAATTAATTTAATAGGTTTGGAAAGATGAAAAAGTTGAGATAGAACTTCAATACAATTGCCTTTTACAAAAATTTAACAAAGCCAAGGAAGAATATCAACAAATTTTAAATGCTTCTTTGAGATTTAGAGAAGAGCAAATTGAAAAAATGAACAAATTTAATGAACTAGAAGCCGAGTATATTTGAATTTTTTGTTTAGGTTTGAAATGTAACTTAAATTTTAAGACGAATTCAATTGAAACTAAAAGAAGAATTACTCAAAGCTCAAACAGACTTTACTCATGTAAATCTAAACGATAATCCAATGTCAGCAGCCGCTTCTAATCAGTTATATAAATATAAATAGCTTTTAATTTTAAATTTTTTTTTGTTTTAATAGAAGTTTGAAAATGCATGCATACAGTATACCCTTGGTGAATAAAGCAGTATATAAATTTGACTGCAATGAAGGCGAAGTGAATGCTATTAAGTATCACCGTAATGGAAAATATTTTGCTACGGGAGGAGGTGATAGAAAGATTAAATTATGGGAACTGAAGGATGGAAAAACTGAACATATTGGAAGTTTAATTGGAAGCAATGCTTCGGTTGCTTCAATTGACATTGATAGTGAAGTATATTTTTTATATGGTAGTAATTGAAAAATTTTTAATTTTTCAATAAAAAAAAGAATAACTTGATTGCTGGAACTTCATTTGATTTTGCATGTCGCTTATGGTCTATGAATGACCATCGTTTAAGAGTAACACAAATCAACTTAATAATGTAATAATAATTTATCTAAATTTGTTTTAGCTTAGTACTGGTGATGTGCAACCAACTGTAAATAAAAAAAAATTAAAATTAATTTTTATGATTTTTTTTAAATTAAGCACACATTAACTGGTCACACAAATAAAGTTTTAAGTGGAAAATTTTTAGGGGTTATGAAAGTAGTAACTGGAAGCTATGACCGTACTCTTAAAGTGTGGGATTTAATGCAAAAAGCTTGTAAGCATTGATATTCTAAAATATGAACATTTTTTTTTAAATTTTATTTTCAGGTATTAAGACTCTTTTTGCCGGCTCGAGTTGCAATGACCTAGTGACACTAGATTCTCAGTCAATAATCAGTGGACACTTGGACAAAAAAATTAGATTTTGGGACATAAGAATGGACCCTCCTCAAAGTGAAATTTCTTTGCAAGGCAAGATAACATCACTTGATATTTCAAGCAGTAAGTTAATTTGAAAAATCAATTTTATTGAGAAAAAAAGCAACACTTTTAAAATAGATCGAAATTATTTATTGGCAAGTATACGAGATGAAAATTGTCTAAAAATGATTGATACAAGAATGAATCAAGTAACAGAAACATTTTGCTGCGAGGAGTATAGACCAGGTTTTGACTGGGCAAGAGCAATTTTTAGTCCAGACATGGACCATCAATTTATTTGTGCAGGATCAGCAGATGGTTCTGTGATAATTTGGAACTCGGCATCAACAAAAGTAGAGAAGGTTCTCAAAGAGCACAAGTAAAATTTATATTTAAATAAAATGAGATAAACAAAATATATAAATTGATTAAGTGCTTCGGTTATTTCACTGGCCTGGCATCCTCAAGGACATCATTTAATTACTTGTGATGCAAAAAAAAAAGCTGTTATTTGGGCGTGTAAATAGTTGAAGCGTGATTTTTTGTTTATTACTCTTTTTTGTTAAAAATGTTAAGAAAAAAAAAGATTGATATATTTATTCTTTTAATTTTTGAAAAGAATTTAATTTGATGGTATAATTTTTTTTCTAATGAAATAAAAAATACTAAGAAATAATCTTTTTTTACTGTAATCTATTGATTTACCTTCTAGGATTCTTTATCTGATAAAAATATTCAAACACGCTTATTGATTATTCAAATAATTTTCATTTTATTTGGTCTATGAAATTTTCCAAGTTTTCAAAAGAATTTGACTTAAAGACCTTACACATAATTTTAAATTGAAATTCAAATATTTTCAATATATTTAATTAAGTTAATAAAATAAAAAAAATGAACTTTGAAATCACGTTAAATAAATATTTATTTAAATATTTATCTTTCTATTTAAATTTAATATTTATCTTTTTGAATATTAGTACATTAAAATTAATGTGAAAAGTCTAATTAGCGATAAATGCAATATGCAATATCAGTGACGTCTTGTCCTGCAAATAAGGACCTCATTAAGACTTTTATGTTTCATCAATTTACTATCTTCAAAAAAATACTGGAAAAGGAGATAAGCGTCTCCCCATTATCACTATGATAGAAAATGGACAACTATATAAAAATATATATAACAGCAAAAATCTAAAATTACAAAATTCTTAATTTTCTGATCAACCATTAAAAATCTATAAAAAAAAATATCTGCAAATCTTCAAATCTATCACATAGTTGATATAGATTTCAATACTAGTCTATATGAATTGTCTTGCGATGCAGGAGTATATAATATTCTATTTTGCTTGCTAATGTAAAGCTTGATTAGTTCTTAGGTTTAAGACAAGCGGTTAACGAGCTTGTATGGTTAAGTGTTTATGCACTAGTCAATGGAAAACAAACAGATTTAGTTGAAAATTCAGGTTGTAAAAATAAAAAAAAAATTATTTGAAAAAAATTACTTAAAAAATAAATAATTTAGTAAATATTCAA
>PJRA01000048.1:1336388-1385819 GCA_016987375.1 Brachionus koreanus
CATTTTAAAAATTTTTTTTGCAATATTATAGCTAATTTTTAGTAGTTTATAAATAAATATATATATGATCCCCTGATCATTTGCATGATCGGGCAAGTTAACTTAACTTTTGTCCATTTACTTATGCATCACCCGTTAGCTAATATGAGACAAAAAATGTCAGCACATAAAGTCGAAATCAACATTTTCGATGTCGTACAGATTTTAATAACAAAAAGATGGTATAAATGAACTATTTAAAGAAAAATTTGAAAAGATCAGTGCTTTAAGTGGACCGCTTATCAAGTTAATATAGTCATGGCTTCACAATTATACACACAAAGTACTTAACTCAACGGTCTAATTGCCACTTAGTCTTTAACAATTTTTTATTACAATTTCTTCTAAAAGATGGTTTCCATAAAAAATATTTTATTCTTTTGTAAAGTAATCTAAATATGAAAACTTCGAAGTGTGAAAAAATTATGAAATTTTACTTTGAATGTTTCAAAAGTTAAGAAATTTTTTATTTTCTTAAGAAAATTTTTGCTAATTGATTGCTAATTCTCTTAAAAATATTGTTTGAGCTAAATCAAAACTTTAATTAAATATATTTCTTAAATGTTTTTAGTTTTCGAAAAAATTTATTTTTACAAAAAATTAAAATTTTAGACAAAAAAATCAGCTGAACAAGTTAAAAAATTAAAAAAGCTTCATTTTTTCTTTGAGTTTGATGATCTTGATTGAGATTTTGAACTAGATAATGACTTACGAGATTCTGTTTTAGCAGATTTTTCATTTGTTTTCACTTTCTCTTGCTCTATTTCTTGATCTTTTCTAAGCTTAATTTCTGGTAATGAAAATTCAACTTCCTCATTAGGAAAAGCAACAATTTCATTTTCATCAAGACCCTTTAGATCATACAAAGTATTTAAATGCTCCCAAAGTTGATCAATAGTCAATTTTTTATCACTTAGATTATTGTATTTTTCATATATAAAAGCCATATGAAAGTGTTTGTTCTCACCAACTGGTTTGTGATCAATCATTGCATAAAATAGACTTACTTCCATTTCAGGAGTCCAATTTACACTAGACATATCTAAAGAAAAATAATTTTTCAATGTCAAATAGAACTTTGTTTATAACCGAAATTATCTATTTGACTTTTATTACATTTTCAACTGTAATCAAAAATAGATCTAGAAAAATTTGTTTTAAATTTTTTTTATTTTATGACAAAAAAAACTAATTTATTATTTTTATGTTTTGATGTGATTAAATTTTATAGAATTTAATCGAAAACGTCAAATTTATCACAAACATATTGAACTATGTCTGCAGGAGTCATCAAAAACTCGCCATCTTCGTCCGGAATCTCGAAACCTAAAAAAGAAAATCAAAATTTCAAAATAGAAAGAGTAAATTAAATTACCAAATTCGTCCTCCATTGCAATTACAACATCAACTTGATCCAAACTATCCAAACCCAAATCTTTGCTAAAATGACTTTTCAAATTCAATTTGTTTACATCTATTTTGTCACACATTTTAAGAACAAACAAAACTCTTTGTTCAATCATATCTCTCGTATACGGGACATGAGAGTAAAATCGGATCGGGATATAAGTCTAATTTTGCTTATTTTAAAATTTAAAAAAAAATGATTATTTTGATTACTTGATTGTTAATTAAGTTAACTAATTTTGATGAATTTTTGCTAATTGATTGAGATGAAAATGTTTTTTTTTGGCTCAAATTAGTTAATAGTTCAAGTCTGGATGAATATTTGATGTAATTTGATAGAGCCAAACACTTGGTCAATTGTCGGCTTGATTTTAAAATACTGTTCATTTTTACTAGCTCTAATTCAAGATAATTTTTCTGGTCAAAGCACTTGGAATTGGATAAATTAATTAAAATTTATTCAAAAATTTTTCTGGCGTTAGAAAAAATTTATACTTTGTTTTGAAAAGATTAGTACATGTTTTGTAGTTTGTTCACGTTTCAAGCTGAGATTTTGTTCGGTTAATTTTATAAAACAAAATCTATTTTAACAAATTGATTCATTTGATCATCACTTAATTTTCTTTTCATTAATTTATTTTTATTTATATTTTTATGAATTTTGGTGGCCCAAAATGGTTTCCTAAAATTCATATTTTTTCTGGAACTTATTTTCAAAATTTATCACTCTTGCCTTTTAATTAACCTCTTGCTACGACCAATGTTGTCCTCATATGACACCATTAATGTGTTTTTAGTTTAATATACCATTTTATAGAGAATTTTTTTTTGATTAAAATGAGCCATTGAGGTATTTTCCGTCTAGTTTTCAAGAAGATATGACTTAAAAACATTAAAAAATGAGCATTCTTCCAAAATCTATTAAACTTCGGTCTTTTATGTTTTTATTGAATAACTTTTGATCTATAAAAGGTATTATCTTCAATTTTTGTACACATATAAAGGTAAATTTGAACTTTTAAATAAACATCTTAATGAAATGAAATCTTTATTTTTATCTTTAGTCTTGATTTTAAGCCTTTTTAAAGTCTTAATGCTAAATTTTTTTAAATTAATAATTTTGAATAAAAAAAGAAAAGATTACATATTTATATAGTTAGTTTAAAAGCTTAGAGTTTGCGCTTTATTTTGATATATAAAATGTAATAGTTGCCTAATCAGTTTAGGAAAAAAATAGACAATATCTTGAAAAAAAAATTCATTTAATAAAAATTTTATTTAAGACAATATTTTCATTTTTTCTCACTATCTGACTAAAACATCTTATAGCCTTTTCAATATTTTCTTTTTTACCCTTCTGATATCATTAAAAAAACATAAAAGCACTTTTTTCTAACGCTTGTATCTTTGGAATAGCTTATATAATTCTCAAAATTTATTTTTCTCTCAAGGCTTAACTTTTAGCCCGCAAATATAAAAAAATTGATCAAGATTCAAAGAGCTATTTCATAAATAATAAGCACTAGAAAAAAGTGTCAAACGATACCGGACCTTCTACTGTTAAAAATATATTTTTATTTTATTGTTTAAAAAATATTGAAAGAAAAAATTATCTGACAATCTTTTGTTGCAAATTTATTTTGCCTAAGTGCATGTTTTGAAAAATGTACTTATCTTGTCTTCTACTTTTAAATTTTTAAATTAAAATAATCTTCCTCTAATCTCATCTAGACCCAGAAAAGAGGTGTTAGACTGCATTGAATAGAATTCATGGAGCAACTGTGCATGGCCAGTGATTAAAATTGATTAATTTTGATATTATTTTTTGAACAACTCAAAAATAAAGCTTAATTTTAAAATTTTTATATGAATTGTATACACTAAAAATTTTATAAAATTTTAGTTCAAAGTATATGTTTTTTTTTAAATTCTTAGATGTTATTAGAAAAAAAAAGAATAAAATATTTTATTTAATTTTATAAAGCTTGTTTTAAAAATGGCCAGCAAACGACGATACTTTCAAGATTATGAAGATTATGAGGAATCTTCTTCTGACAACTCTCTAAATAATGAATCAGATGAAGAAAGTGATTCCAGCAACAAAGAAAATAGTAATTTGCAATCGTCAAATAATCCAAAATCAGTGAAAAAATTAAAAAAAGGTAGCATATTTTTAAACATTAGTAAAAATTTTTCTCATGAATTTTTCAGACGAAGCCGAATATCCGCAAGAAATTGAAATTATAAAAGAAGCTCTATCAAATGCACCACCATCAGGTGAATACTCTGTAGGTGGTGAAGCTACCGAGCTGCCAACCATACTAGGCATGAATATAAAAAATTTTGGTGATGTATCCTTACCACTTAGTGAATTTCAGGCAGAAGAAATCATTAAAAAATGCACTCAAGCTCCATACGGACACAACTTTGATACCTTAATTGATACAAAAGTACGTGATTCATTCCAGCTCGAGCCATCCTCAATTGAAATTAAAAACCCTGAATGGACAGAAAAGCTACAACAGCTAGTAGACAAAGTGTGCAGTCATTTAGGTTGCAAAGGAAAAGCTGAAGCTAAACTTTACAAACTTTTGTTGTACAAAACTGGTGGTCATTTCAAAAAGCATCGTGACACTGAAAAAGACAAAAACATGTTTGCAACCATGGTTTTACAGTTACCAAGTATTCACACAGGTGGTGATTTGATTGTACACAATCCAGATAAAACTAAAACAACACATGATTTTGGTAAAGCAGCGAATAAAGCAGCTTTTAAAATTCATTATGCTGCGCACTATGCCGATGCTGAGCATGAATTAACAAAAATTACAAGCGGCTATCGAATTGCTTTAGTTTATTCCATATGCTGGATTAATGGCAATGGTATTTGTATATTCAATTCTAAAGATCATGGTTTGAGGCAAGCTTTGGATATCTTAAAAAATAAGGATCAAATCATTGGAATTATGCTAGAGCATCGCTATACACCAAAATCGCTGCAACATAATGGAATTAGAGCCCTAAAAGGTATCGATAATGACAGATTAAATATGTTGCGATGTGCCAACCTAAAATTGAATGAAGAAGACAGATTTGATTTTAATTTAGTTCATGCATGCTTAACAGTCGAAAGTTATGATGTAGGTGACAATTGGGATAGCTATAATTATGGATATGATTGTGACTATAATAATTCAGATTATAAGTGGGAAGAAAATGAACGTAGCACTGAGATTAAGCAGTGGTACGACTCAGATGGAAAACAAAAACTGAACTTGAACAGAGTCAGCTTTAGCTCGCGTATTTTTGACTATGTAATCGATGTAAATAGAGCTCATGTGCTGCAAGACGATGACTTTAAAAATGAGAAATCTTTCGGTAAAAAAGAAATGCAAGAAGAAATTGATTACACTGGAAATGAAGGCATAAATAAAACAACGGTCTATAATAGATATTTAATGATATTGATGCCCAAAAAATACCAATTCGAGCTCTATTGCAGAGCGAATTTAAGTTTTGCAATTGAGTATTTGGGTAGTGCATATGATTCTATGTCTCGTGAAACACTTAGTGAAAAACTGAAAAAATGTGTCATGCAACTTAGTCGTGACAAAATGATACTTGATTCGTCCTTGGTTACAATCTTAAAGCTTTTGACCACAACTAATGATATTCACTTGGTGAAATTGTTTTTGAGCAAATTGCCGCGAATTAGCGATGCTTTGCTTAAGGGTATTTTGACTCTTATTTTAACTTTTGAATGGAATGAGCTCGTCGTTCCACTTGGTTCTTTGCTCAATCATCGTGATAATACATTAATAACTTGTAAATTAGTCAAAGTAAATGTTCAAATATGGTTTATATAAGATTAAATTTATTTTTTTTTAAGCAACTTATTGAGTTTAAAAAAGATGAGCTGGCATTTAAATGTTGTGAAAAATTTTTATATCCAATTTTTGACGATGAAAATTATTTTAAAAAATTGAACAATCATAGTGATATGATTTTGAATCATTTTTTTACCATTTTAGATACAATTCTTTTGTTTGAGAGACCAGACTTGGAAGATCAATTAAAAAAATTGGCTCATTTGCTCAGTGAAGCAAACTTGTCACAAGAAAAACTCGCTAATTTTGTACAAAGAATTGATAGTAAATTTGATTGCTATAGGAATTCACCATCAATTATGTCTGTTGTTAAAATGCGAATTAACTGGCTGGAAGGACAGATAAAACCTAATCTTGAGTTTAACTGGAGAATGAATGGGAGTATAGCTGGTCATCCAAGATTTGAACAATTTTTAAAAAGTGATGAGTCGACAATGGCTTATAGTGGTGTTCTTAGTGGCGTCGTTCAAGCGAGAAAGTTTATAAGTGTTTATTCTGGGCTGAAAAATGGTTATTCGGTTTCTATGAATTATTCTGGAACTGGTTCCAAAGTTGTAGTGCATATAACCAAGACACCAGACTACTACAATTCAAAGCTTAAGATTTTAAACAATATGAAATCTGAAATCAACAATTTAAAGGAACGCTTTGGTCCTTTTTTGATTTAAAATTAGTTTGTAGATTTTTTTAGGCTACTTTGTTTTTAATTAATTGTTTTTTTTCCGTTTTGTAAAAAAAAAGATCAAAACTTAATTCACTTGTGTATTTCTTGATACCAATGTTATTTGTTTGTTATTTTGTATGTTAATTTCATTCGATAAAGTAAAACTTGAATATACTTGAGTTAATAAAATTAGATTTTTTTCTATTTTATTTTTTATATTTAAAAGAATCAAAATCAGCGCAAAAAATAGAATTTTAGTTAAATGAAAAAATTAGCAGATTTTATTCAATGCTGCAATTAAAAACTAATAGATCATCTCCTTGAATTACTTGAAGGCAAATATTTTAACAATAAAGATATTTTTATAGTTAGTTTATAAAAAAAAAAACTGATTAAAAGAGTACCAAATACAAATGTTTATCTTTAGTTAAAAATAATAATTTTTGATTTAATTATTCTAATACGGAAACAAAAGGAGAATTAAAGTGAACCAGTTGCTAAAAATTGCGTACTAATCAATCAATATAAAAAATAGATATACAAGTATGCAAATTAGATGTTAAAACTTATTATGTGTGGAAAAAAATAAAAGAACTTTCCCTATAATCCTGGAAAGGCTTCAATTGTGATAAAATTCCTCTTAAAATTTTTTTTTTAATCAAGTTTTATTTACAAATAAATACATATTTCAATTTGAAAAAAAAAAAAATTTAAAAAATCAAAATATCACCAATTTGTGTGAAAACACTTTAACCCTAAAAATTGTAAAAAGAAACATTGATTCATTTAAATAAATTTATGTACAGAACAAAGAGCAGGGGACCAAGTACAGACCCTTGCGGAACTCCACTCAGTACCTCTGACCATCTAGAAACTTCGTCACCAATGACAACTTACTGAGTTCTCATACTCAAAAAGTCTTCTAACCAACTAACTATTTTCTCACCTAACCCATAATCACGTAGTTTGAAGCATGAAGAAGTCGTTGATGCGGTACAATATCAAAAGCCTTTGAAAAGTCTAATAGTATTTCATCCAAAGTGTTACCTTTTGCCAACTCAGTCGTGATCATATCAAGCGTTTCAAGTATGTTCGTGACATATCCTTTCTTTGGAACAAATCCATGTTGACTGTCAATTATGAGACTATTCTCTTGAAGGTAAAACATTAGTCCATCCCTGACAATACCTTCCAGAACTTTACATGCAACTGATGTAAGTGAAACCGGTCGAGTTTACTTCCTTATTGAAAAAAAAAATTTATATTTGTGTTCATTTAGAGTAGGAAATAAATATTTGTAAATTATTAAATTAAATTTTGTTATCAGTTTGATGTGATTAGGATTGATTCCAAGAGGGCTCTGTACTTTAGGTTGTTTTTGCTGGGGCTTTGAAGCAAATAATACCTTTTTGATTATTATAGGTAATTATTAACAATAATCTTGAATCTAACTGTCAGGTGTTTTATACATCTAGCAAATATTGCCCTGAAATGTTAAAGAAACTTTTCTAAAATTGGATCTTTCACACTTTTCGAAAGCTATTTGTTACATTTGTAAGGTCGCATTTTCAATATGAATATGAATATCAATCGCATATAACAAGGAGAATGTGGAAACGTTCGAAAGTTAACAGTTTTGAGAAACCAATCTAAGCTAGAGAGACTTTTCATACGAATGTAGACTCATCAAGCTGGTGACTTAATTGAGTACTTCAAATACGATTCCAAAATCTTCAAAAGGTAAACTCTAATTAGCTTTTGTTAGCATAACAAACAAGAGCTTCCTCGAAGATTAATCTGTTGTAGCTAATTACAATTATTGAATTTTGTTCATTATTTTTATTTTATAAATTTTTAAAATGTATACTAAATATTAACTTCCGTGAAATTATCTTAGTGATCTTTTCATTAGGTAGCATTTAGTTACTTGATAAATTTAATCCTATTCAAAACTTCAAAATAAAGAATTAAATTTTAAATTCTAAAAACGATAGATGTCCGTGCAAAGACTAGGCAATTTTATTTTAATAATTTCTTAATGAATATGAAAATCTATTAATTTTTTGGTCAGACTAAATCTGGGCGATGTATTTCAGCTTAAACATTTTTTAGAACGAATCTTTTATCTTAACAAAAAAAAGTATTTCAAAAGTTATTTGTTTTGTTCTTTTACTCCAAAATTCATAATGCCATAAAATTCTTCCAATTTAATAAAATAGATTTTCCCTTTTTTGTTAGAACTGCTAATTTTAAGATGTTCTTTTTTCAAAATCTATGAATAGAACTGCTTGAGCCTGAAAATTTTTGATAAATAATTTTTTTTATTTAATTTTCTATTTCATTAAGCATATACTTTGCAATTAGCTATAAATTGATGAATTTCTCACACTTGTTGAAAAATATTGTATAAAATAAATATTTTTTTCGTTTTTTTTCCTATATTATTAATGTAATTAGACGATAGTATTTTTTAATTTCTCTTGGCAATAAAGATTATTCTATAAATTTAGAAATTTTGTGAAAGATAAAATAATTAGAAATGAAATTCGCTTATCTAATGTTGTATGTTTTGTTCATTTTTAAAGTAATAGATGGAGTAAATGGACTTTGCTGGAGTAATGGATGGGGCTGTCAAGATAGTGGATGCAGTCGAAACGGTTTTAATTTTATTTGATCAATATAACTTAATTAAAAATTTGACAATTAATATAAATCGTCTTTCTTTTTTTTTTTAAATTTTTAATAATTAAATATACAGTGTTTCTTCAATTAAATAGATTTATTTAATGGAATTCGATAACAAAGTTCTATCTAAAATTTTGAAATCATAAATTACATTTTCACTTGTGAATTAAGAATTAATTTTTTTTTTATTTTTTAAAATAAAATGTAGACACACTGTTTTATTTTAATTTATTAAAACAAATTCAAGCAATTATTTTTTAATTTTAAAGATTTGTTTAACTTTTTAAGGTGGATACTGTTATGCCAGAAAACGATACTGTCTAGTCAATAGAGTTCCCATTCCGTGTGGTCGTATTTGCTCATGTGGTGGAATTAGAGGAAAGAAATTGATCCAATATTTTGACAAATTTGATTTCGTAGAATAAATGAATGTTGAGTGTGCATAAAATATTAAAAAAACTTTGTAATAATTTCTATTTAAATAAAATATTCAATATAGCATTTTTGTTATTTAAATTTAGTAAATATCTAAAATAATTAGTTTTCTTTTTGGTCAAGATTGTTGGTAGAATTCTGAAAATGGTAAGGCAATCCACATTTGTTAGATGAAAAGAGGGACAAATTTTTTAACAATATTAATCAAAATATATTTATAAAAAGCATTCTATTATTTTATTTTTAAAAGATACTCTTTTTTTAAATTTAATTTTTAAAACTTTATATAATCAAAATTTTAGGGTATTTTAAAATTGATCAGTATTTCTGAAAAGCAATTTTTTATTCAATAGATTTTAAATTTTTTCTTAAATTTGAAAAATTTTTTATTTAATTATTCAATAAAGCTTTTGCTGTCTTATTTGGTCTTCCTGTTTTTTCGCCAAGCGATACATCTTTTGCAGATTGTGATGATTTTACATATTTAAAAATCGAAATATTATAAATGTTTGTAAATTGCTTTGATCATCATGATAAAAATTTTAATAATTATATTAATTTAAGAAAATGATGAATTATTTATGGTTATAAATAAGTCAGTCTTTTATCTAGTCCATTATTTTTTTAACTTATTATTTCAACTGAAAACTGAAAGATTTCATCTATCATAAAATAAAAAATAGAATTCACGATCGCCATAACTTTTTTGTTAAATTTAAAACATTTTTTTCAAAATTTTAAATTTTTCTTACACTCAATTCTTTTATATATCGAATTTTTATTTTTGAAAATTCTTCACTCGGCCATCAAAACTGCCAAAACGAATTTTTGGCGATCCAGTGGCCGTCACCGATGGTACCCAACTCTGATTAAAAATAACTAGGTTTTCTTTAATTTAACTTTCAAATTATTAGCTCAAGACATTACTCAATTTAATCTAAATATTGAAGCAAATAAAAAAATATTTTTTTTAAAGAAATTCTTCAAAATTGAATTTTTTTGCTTTCAATAACTATTCAAAGTATAAGTAAGTAAGCTAACTTTTTATCACACTTTGATTTTTGTTAAATAAAAAAAATAATAAAATAATTCAAAAACAAAAGAGTAATGGTGTTGCTAATTTAAGCATATGAAAAATCTTAAAATAAATTAGGAAATGGGCCACTGCAACTTAAAGTGGTTGAATTCATTAATTAATACTTTTCATTTTTATTTCAAAATCAAAAAAAAACTAAAATTTACATTATTAAATAGTAATTCATATTCATCGTTAAATTTATAAAAAAAAATTAAATTAATATAAAGTTTAATATTTTATTTAGCAAGAAAAAAGTATATTTTAATTTTTAAAATGAATGAATTTAAAAAAAACCTTTAGCTATCAACTGAAATGTGTTAGAAATATTAGGCGGTTTGAGGAAATTATTTTCTTGAAAAAATAATTTTTATCATCAATAATCACTTATAACTATTTATATTGTTAGTTTTGAGCAGCTAACACAATTAAATGCTTTGGTGCTGATTCTAAAACACTAAAATTGGAGAATGAAATTTTTCAAATTACTTAAATACTATCAACTTACTAAAATAAAATATTGCAACATTTTATGTCAATAGAAATCCCGAGATTTAAAATTATTGAAAATATTTTTTATCTAACTTATAGTATTTTTTAAAATAATTTCAGCTCTCTAAATCAATACTTAGTTTCAAGCTACTTGATGAATAATTGATTAACTAATCTAAGTAATAAAAACGGACTTAACTACCAGAGTGATTGATTGACGAAGCCTTAAGAAATATTTTTCTTAAATTTGAAAAATATGATATTATATAAAAGTTAAGTATTATTTTTATTTGGCTCATTGCTAAGGCTTACAAATATATTAGTTAATGAAATGGTCTTATTAAAAAAGTAATTTTAGAGTGATATTTTCAACAAAACATTGATTTTGTTTTAAAATAAGAAATCTTTAAAAATTGAATTTTATAGAAAAATTGTTGGTTTTGATAGTTTATTTTGATTACCTATATAAATATGGTTTTTTATAATCGTTTCAATTTGAAAAAAGATTGATTAAATCATATAAAAACTAGTTAAATTGCAATAAGTTTTACTTCAAAAAGAATAAAAAAAAGCAAATTTTTTAATTCATTCTGTACATATTTGAACAACTTGTTTATTTATTTAGAAAAAAATTTAAACTTGACAGGTTAATTTGGACCTCAAACGAATTTAGATAAATCAATATGCCTTATTTATCTAAGAGATTTGAGTTTAATAAACAAAGTCTAAATGTCCAAATATTGAACATTTAAAATAAATGTACTCGATACCTTTGATCATATTTTATCGAAATTCAATATTTAGTTCATGTACTATTTTCAATCATTATTTAGAATAAATTTAAATTTTCAAATTTCTAATATTTAATTCAATCAATTTTTATTATTTGATTTTACCTTTCGAGTTTTTTAAAGTTCCTTTTAGTTTTGTAATATTTTATCAATATAATTTAAAAGATTATATGATTTTTAAAATTTTAAATTTTAATCAGTGTAAAGTAGAAAAAAAAATCAATATCTCATTTGTTATCAAGACTGATAACAAATGAGATATTGATTCAAAATTAAGCAGTTTTTGCTTAAAGTTTTTATATTACTAAAAAAAATTTTAAAATTAAATAAATTATAACAGCACTATTCAAAAAAAATAAATCAATGATTTAAGGACCATCACATTATGTGATCAAGTGGTTATGAAATTTTTCCCTAATATAAATTTACATTTTTTTTTAATTTAATAAATGACCAAAAGACATCATTTAATGACCAGTTCTAATAGTTATATCTTAGCTAAGTGCTCATATCCTCCAAATAAAATAAAAATTTAGAATAGTAGCTGACAGAACATTTTGTTCCACTAAGAAAACTAATGATCACATTTTGCTTTACTTTAAAATTGAGTAAATATTTGTAAAATTAAACAAGCCGTTATATAACAATAAAAAAAATAGTATTTTAGAATATAAACTAAATACCCAAAATATCGATATTTTAGGCTAAATAAAAGATTGATTTGCTTAATTTTTTCATCTTACTGCATAAGTTGTCAAGAAATAAAACAAATAAATTATTTAGATGAATTATTAATCTAATTTATTTAAAAAAAAAAAACTAATTTTTACAAAATAAGATAGCTCAATAGCATGTCTCTATTAATTTATGGTGAAGAATTTTTCAAAACAAGCAAATTATTAACAATTTTTTTGATTCTTGACTAATAGAGACAATTTAGATAATTGAAAAAAATTTTAAAAAAATGTTATGAAACAAAGGGTTTATTGCCTTGAAATTCCATGTATCAGTTAAATACATAAATAACCAAATCAACCAAAAACATCTAAATTATTTTATATCACTTTTTATTTGTTTATTAGTTTAGAAAATTATTTAGGCTGATTCTAGGCCGGTTGGAATGGAATCTTAACTCTTCCTTTAAGCCGCATTATTAAATTTAAATATCAAAAAAAAAATTTTTCAAAATCTAAAAAATTAAGTTAATTAAGTTTTTAGAATTTGTAGTGACTTTTGTTCATTAGTTCGTACTTATTAAAAGTGTTAGAATGCACTATTAAGCTTTCTAAATCTTTTTATATTCAGTGACAATGAAATCTTCATTTGATGGGAAAATTTTTAAAAAATTCTTCATTTTTAATCAATCTTAATTTTATGTTGAATTTTTTTTTTAATCTGAAAAAAAAATTCAAGTTTTTTTTTAAAAATCTATTAAATAGAGTTAAAATGTTTAGTTTAAAAAATGGATAGGCAAACTGAACGCTAATGTAAAAATAGGTTACTGAAAGAAATGTAAATTAAAGACTCGTTTCTCATAGACTAAAGAGTAGCAATTAAAAAAATAATAAAAAACTAAAGATAAAAGCAGATTATTAGCTTCATACAAATCAAAATAAAACTAGCTTTGTATTAAAAGTATTTAGATAAGCTTCTATTTTGATAAACACAATACCTGTTCTAATTACAAAAGTATCCATTACTTACCATCTTAACATAGCAGTTTAATTGTCCAAACACTATGAATAAGAACACATTAAGACAGTGCAAATTTTGTTTATGTTTATGACCAAGAGACTGTAATTAAAATTATGGGGATTTATCTTCGAAATAAGAAAAAAAAAGGTCCAAGTCTATTTTTGATTCAATAGAAAAAGCCGACCAGTCTTGGTTTTATTTACAGTTTCTAAATATCGTTCACTCTTAGACCCTAAGCTTCGTCTTATCTTGTCCCAATAGATTTGCACCACAACGAAATAATTTTAATTCATAGATCTAGATTTTAATTAACAAAAAGATTAAAAGTATTTTTGATTTTTTTTGGATAAAAATGAAGCGATTAAGAAACCTCTAGTTATTGAATTTTATTGCGCTCATATAAAAATAATTAATTTTTTTTTTTATTTAAAAATAGCCTTTTCACTACATACAGACAACAAATATCTTCGGAGCATAGGCTGGACTATTAGTTTAATGAAAATTATCTATTCTCACTTGATACAATTTTATCTTTTTTACAATAAAATTGTTGATGTTGACGTTTGGTCCACTTGTCAAAAATTCAAGTGCTTAGAATAATATAAAAATTAAAATTTGATTTTGATGAGTAAAATTCGGACTCAAATAGATAGATTTTAACAATCACTAAAAAGTAATTAATTTTATTTGGAAATAAATGAGCTATGGCCCGATTTGACTAGAGGTAGAATTCGGAACTAGAAAAAATCAAAATTAAAATAAAAAATGATGCTGATGGTGGTGAGAAATCGATAAAATCGGCCTATTCTCAATTAATCATTTCAAACATTTTATCTTGAGCGAATTCAAGTCAATATTTTATCAGATTTGCAAGCTACAAATGTTTGTTTGTAATTAGTACAAGGTCTTAAAGAGATGGTTACATATCGATATACTTTCATCTCACGTTGAAAGTTTAATTTTAATTAAAAGACTAATAAAAATCCAATTAGACCAAAGATCCAAGTTTCCACTTGATTGGTATTTAAATGTTTACACAGGGTTTTCTTTTTCTTTTCTTTTTTTTTCAAGTTTTTATTTAAACTGCTCACTAAGTAAACTAATTTTTAATGAACAGCTACAATTTAAGTTTGTTTATTCAGATTTAAATTTTTTTTCTTCTAAATGTTAATTAAAATTTAAATTTCATTTTGTCAACGGAAGTTTAGGCTTGTTCCGCTTCAAACGTGATTATGGATTAAATTTCGCTTTGTAAATAAAAGTACGTGATTAGCGCAAACACACATGCGTGCATTGTTTTTCATTTGGTGGACGCATCATGATTTTAAATTAAAAATAAAAACTGCCAGAATTTGAATCTAAATTTAAGACAACACGGCAACACTTAATTTCGGACATGATAGATAAATATATGGCACTGGCCAGGCTCCATAAGCTATGTTTTACTTTGATTACTAATCTTTTCTAGACAAGATTTTCTATTAATTTCACATGCTGGTTCTGAAAGCTATACTTTTCCAATTTCTTCTAATTGTACAAAATTTTGTTTTCTTCTAAGCAAACAAGGCTCTTCTCCGAATTGTTCCCCAAATTTTAAATGAGGACAAAGTCATGTTCTACTTTGCTTTTATCGCTGGATTTAAAGGTTAGTTTTTTTTATTTGGGAAATTTTTAATTATAGTTATCCATACAAAACTTTTCTAAAAATCAGTCGATTTTGTGAAAAGTGAGCTTGTTAATCTTAAACAAATCTTAAGTCATTGTTTGATGGGCTTCAAATGTTGTGTTTTCAAACCATCTTTTTTTAATAATTAAAAGATTATTAGATTTTAGCAAATGATATAAAATTTCAAGCAAATAAACCATAAATTTACAAGAAATTCGAGAAAGTAGCAAAAAAAATCGTTTTTTTTTATTAAATTTTTTTTTCATAAAAATAGCAAGCATTCCGTCTAAATTAGGAAAATAAAGTTAAAGGAGATTTTGAATTTTAATCATATTTTTCTACACCGTGTTGTTGATTAAAATGACTTAAAATTTTAATTAACGGAAATTTATTTTTTTTTCTTCAATAATCTCACTTGGTGCTATAGGTTTTTTAGCGAATTTAGTTGTCAAAATCGGCGACAATATTTGCTTTATTATATTAATAATTTTTTGGTTGTTGCAAGCAATAATTTTGTCAGGTTTACGATGCTTTTTATTTTAATTGCCCTCATTTAATTGATCAACTCTACATAAGACTAATTTGTTAAAAAGAATTTTTTTTTTTAATTTTTCTGAATTTTAATCAATATTTTTTTCCTTTTTAAAAAATTATTTTTTTCAAAGCAAAAAGATTCTCTCTCAAAGGCATTGGAAATTAAGTTTAAAATAAATGCTTTTATTTGAATAGAAATTTTAAACTAAGTTTATTTAAATTAATATAATTTATTTTTTTCTCTATTTGTTTAACTTTGTCCCCAGTATGCTTATGCGTTAAGTTTGCTTTATATAATCGGTTTATCTTCTAATTAATTTAACAAACACTTGCTAGACACACGAGACTCGGGCTTTGCAACCGAGTGACCTGAACACATTGAGAAAGCCAAATTTCAAATTAGCATTTCTATGATAGAAAAAAAAATAAATAAAATCTTTATTATCTATTCAGATTGTTTAGAGAAATTTCTTTGTCTATTTGCAAAACAAATCACGCAAATAGACTCAAGTCTTTTGTTTGAAAAGCGCGCACACATCCCTAATGAATTGGTAAAACAAAAATTTACTTAATAATTTTAAATTCAATAAAATAAATTGCTTTTGCCTAAGCTAATTAAAATTTTGACTCAAGTCAAACAAGTCATTTTTATTTCATTCTAGATGCAATTTGTTTTCAAAAAAAAGTCTATAAATAATTTACCAGTAAATCGAATTGCTTTATGACCAGTACATGAATCTAATTGTATTAAAAATACTCACGTGCAGAACATGATTAAAATATATTTATTCAACAGCTTAATTGTATAAGACTAATATTTGTTTAGAAACTTTTTTTTTTGTTAAATGAAATTTGAGTCCAAGTCAAATTAGAGTTCCCATGAGTTTGGTTTTGATTTTTTTTTGACAGGTAAAAGTTTGCTCTTCAATAAACTTAATGGATAGACTAATTCGATTTTTTCTCAAACTATTATATTTGCTTTAATTTAAGTTAAATATTTAATTAAATCGAAAATTAGTTAAAATTTAAAATTAGTTTTTCGATTAAAGAAGAACTAAACAAAATCAGGTGTAAACTAGATTTAGAAAAGAAATTCTCTAGCAAATTTATTGAACTGTTCATTTGAATAATAGATGACCCTTAAAATAAATCGCCAAATAAAATAATAAAACCAGCCTCTTTTGTTTTCATTTTAGGCTTCAGAATTAATTAAATTTTTAAAATTCCTAGTGTTTTGCATTAATTTTAGTTTTGTTCTGTTTACGTAGAATACTTTCAAATAGGAAAATAGAGCTTTCAGCACTCTTACTAAAGTTAAATTTTTTGCAACATTGAAAGATAATGTCCGAGCACGTGCTCGACATCAATTATGGAATTTTCAAAAATTAAAAATTTAAAGGTGCTGATGATTAATTTATTATTTATCATTTTTCTTTTTCAGTTTCAAAAGATTGATTTGATCGGCATTCAAGATTTTTGATTGTGCCATTTGAAAAAATTTGATTTATATTTTATTTCTTAGTACAATTTGAATAGTATACATGGGAATATTCATTATTTGAGCGGCTAATATTTCCTGTCTGTCAAATGTCCAGGCACGGATAGAAATTTAGATTTTGTTCATGTTTTTTAAGCCTTTAAAATTCAAGGGATTTGAATAAATTGACATGGAATAACAAAACAGCCTAAATCAATTAATTCTAGGGAAATTTTATACTCATTTGAGTGGAAAAAAATTGAACAAAAGTCAAATAAAGATAGGAACCAACTGTGATTATTTTAAAACAAATTTAGCCATTGATCTATTAATAAAAATAGAAAAAAAATAAAAGAAAAACGGATCTCCGTAAGCGCTCTCAATTTAATTAAATGTTCAATTCAAGAAATTTATTCGAATATTTATCAGTGTTCTTTATCATTATCACAAGGGTCATATAAGCATAAAACACTTAATATTTTCATTAATTTTGCTATTCAACTAGTTTTCTTGATAAGAGATCTTCGACTCTCTTGCTATGTGTGTCAATAGCGCTTAAAGTCATAAACTACCATTATCCTCGTCTATTATAAATCCATAAATTAATACATTTTATTTCCGTCTTTTATTAAAAAAAATTTTTTCTTCTTTATGGCCAATATTTTCACTTGCAACCGAGGTTCGACTGATTATAAATAGACGAGTAGACCATCGGAACTAGCTGACTAAGAATTGAAATAATTAATTGGGACTCTTTTTGTTTCTGCTAATTGACAAAAAGGCTTAAAGCCCAACTGACTCGGTATTATTTTTTCAATTATATAACTAGGCTGACGTGTGCCTAAGCTATTCTAATCAAAAAAATCTAATTGCATATTTTTTTGTAAAATATTGATTGAATTTTCAGCAATCATACGGCTCTAGTGTTATTAATTAGAAAAATAATAAACACCAAAATCGTTAGTATAAACTAAAAAATATCTAGTTTAAAAATATTTATCAAATTTTTATTTAATAATGGTTGAAAAAACATAGTTTTGTTTAAAAGATAATAATTGTAATTTAGTTTTAATTATTGACCAAAATTGTTAATCGAATTTTTATGTTATTCAATGAGCTTATAATTGTAAAATAATTCATTTAGCATTTAATAAAATAGATAGAAGAACTTTATTGTTTTCTATCATTCTAAGTCGAATATGAATTAAGTTTGGGCTTCATCAAGGCGAATATTTAATTTTCAAGTCTCTTAAAAGACTCTTTGGTTGTTAATGGCTCTTGAGAATAAAATTTTGCTATTTAAAAAACAATAAATTTTGTTTTTTAGCTTGGTCAAAATAAACACCTTTACTTGTGCGAGTTTTTAAATAACTCTGGAAGATTTTTCTTATATAAACTCTTAAAGAAATATTCAAACTAATGGATATCAAAAAAAAAAAAAAGAATACCTATAGTTGCTTTTTTTTCGTATTCAATTAGACTTTGTCTCATTCTCATTAAGCTAAAAATTGTCTGTAGGGCAAAAATTTTGGTCACTTTTTTTCTTAATTAATTTTTTCTATTTCACCGGATTTTAAAAATTAATTTTCAAATTACTTATTTTTTTAATTGAATTTAATTTAACGACATATATTGTTTTTAAAATATTTAAATTTTTTTTAAGCATTTGAAAATAAATGATTGTTAGCAGAATTTTTTTATTTAAGTAACTTAAATAGTTCTGGACGGAAATTTTGTGTAACCGGATGAATGATAATTAATTTTTTTTAAGTGGTTATCGGGTGTCATTAAGATAGCCGAGGGCTTATTTTGATCAAAGTCACACAAAATCGGATTAAAATCCAAGTTAAACAGGAGTATAAACGTGTTTTAACAATGCAGATTAGAATTTTAAAATAAATTAATAATTGCTTCTGATGATGAGATAAATAGCATACGATTTATTACAAAGTTGAAACCGAAACGAGCTCAATCAAACTTATCTAATGCACTTAAGATTATGTAATATGAGATTTTAAAATGCACGTTTATTAGGTCCTATAAAACGGGCTCTTTCAAGCAAAAACGCCCTCAATTCTATTTTAAATATGCTTATTAGAATTAATACAAAATATCTAATTTCGATTATTCGACTAGGTTTAAGAATGGGATTTCAAATTAATTAATTTCCTTGTATATATTTTCATTTTCTCCTAGTCGAGTAGTTATCTAAATCATTTTTGGTTGTAATTGAAACCCTAGAGGCATCTATTCGTTCATCCATTAGAGCTACGTTTTCTATTCAAATCATTTTCTGCTTTATTCGTGACAATTTTTGTTTCAATTTTCAGCCCTATTTGCCTAAGTAGAAATTTAAGATTCAATTTAGAGCCCTTTAAGATAAGCATTTGCTTAATTAAATCAATTGAATGGAACAAGCAAATATCATGCTTGTCATACTGCTTGTTGAATAATCAAGCAATTTTTTAGAATTATTTAAAATAAATAGTCTCATGCGGCACTTTTTGTCACCGAATCTCATTAGATTCTGAAAATGGCCGGAGATTTTACAGCAAAATTGAATTAGCGAGAGTTAATATTTTTTTTTTTGTTTTTTTTTATAAACAAAAATTCAAATCAATTCAGAAAAAAAAATATTTCCTTGACTAGCTTTGTATCAGTTATTTAGTGCACATTTGTTCGGGTTAAGGATAAATTTCTGGCTAAGATAATTTTGATAGATAACACTCTCTGCTAAATAGAAAAAAAAACTATTCCTACTACTGTAAAAATATTCCATTAAATAATAAGATATGATTAATTACATTAAATGAGATTAATTTTTAATGATTAATTTAGAAACGAGCCAAGTTCAGCTGATAAAATAGGAACCCAAAAATTTTATCTCGTTTTTAATTACTAAAAAATTGGGGCTTTAAATTCATAAATATCCACAAGCATATAAACGCTCTACGAGTTTATCTTTGGCTAAGAAACTAAAAATTAATTTTTATCATTTTTTTTCTATATCTCAAGACTTTTAATGTTGCTTTAGATACGAGCTGAGAAATAATTTTTTCCGATTGCATGTGTCCATTTCCATTTCCATTATAGAATTCACTTATTGTCATTATCTATGGAATTTAGATGTTTTTTCATGCATCAACTAGTCCCAAGCTATCTATATGGTAATTTTGGGCTCTTTCACGTAAATTGAATTAAAACAAACCGTCTAGGCTATTCATTTATTCATTAAATTTTTCGACTGTAAATAATTTACAGTTAAGATTACCATTTTATTTTTTCTAAAAAGGCATATTAATTGGAATTGAGCGATTTAGCTTTTCTGAATTGTTAATTAGGGAATTTTGGTCATTTATGCGCTATTTCATACTCGGCTAGATTAGAATCGCAATTGTTATTTGGTTACAAATAATCAACAAATAATCTTAAAAAGCAACTAGACCAAAATTAATTTTATTATTTTCAGTTTAGTCTGTAGATTATATGATAGATTAAATGAATAAAATTGTAAAACCACTATATTTTTTTTGTTCTTAAAATCATTTCAAAATTCTAACACTACTACAAAACGTGTCTAAATTGTATCGAACAATCACACTCGGTCTAATTTACCCCTCAAGGCTATGTTTTAATTACAAGACTTATTGGTTACAGAATAACATCACTTGTCAATTTTGATAGATTTTACATACTAATTTAGCCAAAGAGCTAATATTTACTCAAGTATTTAACTAATCGTGAAAACTCTGTAACATGCTGTTTTTTAGAATCGTTTCAATATTTAGCTTTAATCAAAATTTCAATTCATTCAGCTTAATCGGATAGCAGCTACATTTGAATTAGACATTGAATGTAGAATTGTTGAAAAATACTTTGACTTTAAAAAACTAAATTTATTCCATAAAGGCTTTGGAAAAATATGATGCCACAGCTCAATTTTTTTTTCCTTTTTTCCTTATGTTGAGGTTTCAAGTGGAGGTGCTTGAACCAACGGTTATTTTTAATAGTTACTGTTGAGGTTTTAAATAAAAGACGGTTTTAAGGTTCAAACATTTTTATTCGAGACAATTTTATTTTAACAAAAGAGAATATATTTTTAACAAAAAACAAAACTTAATTTTAACAATGTTTCATCACTAGTCCTTGACATAAGCCAAGTACTAGTGATGTGGAGTGAGGAGCTACAGAGTTAGTCCGCAACACTTATTCACTGTTTGTGGAGCATAGGGTTATTACTTTTTATTTCATAATTTCTTTGTAATTTTTTTTATTCTTGGACATTTGGGTAGTTAGTCCGTCGCGTTTGCAGCCGGAACTGAATGAAGATTCGAACCCTCGATCTTCTAATTGATGTCGGGTGTTCGAACCACTACACCACAGAACCGACAGCCCCAAAATTAAAAGAGACTAAAAATTTTCAATGTTTTGAATTCAAATGAATGTATGGGCATATTCATCCAAAATAAAGTCAAGTTCTTAAAGTTAGATTAGAAAAGACACTAGCAATAAATTATATTAGGTATCGCGTATCAAATTTTTATTTAAAGAAAAAATTTGCTAAGATAAGAGATTAGAGTAGTACAAAAAAAGAAATTTTCGGATTAAAATTCAATTAATCAAAGCAGGTTTTTTCAATCAAGATTTTATCTATCGCAAAATTGAAATTTCTTTAATCCAAGTCCAATCAAAATAGGAATGTTTATTTTTTTAGGGATTTGGATGTAAATTTTGTTGAGTAAATAAACAGTTTTTTTTCTTCTTTTTTTTTTATACAAGAATATTGAGAGAAAAAAAATGAAACTTTGTAATTTAATTCATAGGACCGCTGTTTATAATTCAACCGACAGTATGTGCTAGCTTAATGGCAAACAATTGATTCTAGATTTTTATTGAGAATACTATTCTCGGAATTTTGATTAAAAAATAAACTAACTTTAATTAAAATGTTTAATTTTAATATTTAATTGAGAAATTGTCATTTTGAAAATTTTCTGCAAAACTCTGCTACGCCACATGCCATCAAAATGCTCATCGATCAATCAAAATCTAGACTGGAGCTATTTAAAACAATAGCCAATAAATATTTCGATTAAAAATCAATAATTCTTAGATCCGTATAAACTTAGCTGGAACTAATCATTCTGATTTTTAGGACTCGCTAAGTCAATATTCTTTCTTCAAAGCAAACAATAAACACCTAAATAATTTTCTTATTTCTATTGTTTAGATAATAAACGAGATGAAAATCTGTTCACTAATTGCCATCTTTTTTGTCCTTGTAGCAGGCACAGTGTGCAATAGCGACATTTGCCACCAAAACACGCACACAGAATCCACCGAGCCATGTTTTGATCTGCAAAAATTCACCTATGATCTGAACAAGCGTGCTCAAGTGGACAAATCAGCCGAGTTCGAGTGCCACGTTCAAAACAAAGACTCGATCTCGATCGCATGGTTGCATGAAAATCAGCTGATATCATTAAACGATCAGGTATTAGTACCGGACACAAATTTAGAGCTAATAACTGATTCGCAAACAAAATTTAATTTGAGAATAAAATCAGTGGATACTTCTCATAAAGGATTGTACAGATGCCAGATAATATCCAAAATACCAAAAAATTTGGAATACAATCTTGATGTACTGGTTCCGCCGACAATCACCAGAATTCCGAGCAGCGATGTGATAACTTTAGATGAGGGTGATTCAATTACCATTCAATGCATCGCTCATGGCAATCCAAAGCCCTCATTAACTTGGAGCAAAACTGGCGTCAAACCCGGCCACACAATCATTGATGAATTAAAGCATACTTTAACTCTCGGAAATGTCGACGAAACCCATTCTGACACTTATAGATGCATTGCTAAAAACGAAGTTGGCAATCCGGTTACTAGTGAATTTCAAGTTTTGGTAAAATTTAAACCCAAAGTGAGCATTTCAAGTCAAGCTAATATTCACCAAAATGTCTTGTACTCTTCTGTTAATAAAAAAGAACACTTTAAATGCAAGGTAAATTCATATCCAAAGCCTAAAATCACTCTTTTACGCGATGATGTCCCATTGCCGGAATCAAGCTATTCTATTGATGAGACTGAGACAGAAAAGCAACAATACACTCTAAGTTATAGATTTAGCACTTATGAGGAAAGTTTTGGGGTCTACAAGTGTATGGCTGAAAACGAAATGGGAAGTAGCATGAGCGAAGTAAAGGTCACTGGTTTGACTTCGGACGTAGCTTTAACTAGTGATAAACTGCCCATTTATAGCGATGCTGCTGTATTTGAATGGACTGTGCATTCAGGCTCACCAATTCAGGAACTAAATGTTCAAGTATTTGGCTCAAATAATACAAATTTTACCAATTTAGTCACAAAAACAAAACAAGTACAATCAGATGGGTCCGAATCTATTCCAACTTATCACAATGAAAATGTTGTCTACAAAGATTATTTTGATTTGACTAGATTGCAGGCCAATTCGACTTATACGGTTCGACTAAGAGTAAAAAATGAGATGAACGAATGGTCGCAATGGTCAAGAAATTTGACTGTGCGAACACATTCAGAGCAAAGCGAAGACAAATCAATTAGACACAGATCACAAATTTACCATCACAGACATCACAAATTTCACAAAAATCTCGCTCAACAGGCTGGATCAAGAGATTTAAGTGGCAAACGATTTAACACATATTTAAATTCGGCTTCGTTTAAGAAGTGTAAATTTCTATTGATCTTGAATATTTTTGCATTATTTTTGATTTTTTGAATTTTGCTTTTTTTTTTTTGCTATTTCGTTGGAATTTAAACAGAGCCGTTCAAAATGTTTTAAACAAAAACGAACAATTATAATTAAAATGAAACAAAAAAAACTAAATAAAAAAACAATTATTTTTTAAATACTTAATTAATTTTATATAAAATTAAATTCAAAGAATAAATTGAAAGGCAGTATTTTGTCGGGCTCATACATGAGAATGAATATTCCACTCGAATTGATTTCGAAACAAATTTTACTAGAATTTCTATGTTCAGTAGTGACTTAAGTGTTTTTTTTTCCTTTAATTGTATTTTATTGTTGTAAAATAATTTTTAAACTAAAGATTACTTGATCAATGTTGTATGAGATAGCGATCAAGTAAATACTGGCAATATACCTCATCTAATCATAAATTTTTCTTTTAAAATTTTTTTTTATTTCGAATTGTAAACTTTGAATTTTTTTTTATATAAGGTAATAAAGTTTAAAACTTGTTTGATTAATTTTTGTTTTTTAATTGAAATTATTCTTTTAAATTCAAGGTTTTTATTAATATTTTTTTTATTCAATTCATTTTTTCATTATTCCCTCATCTTTTTAAAAATCCTCAAAACCTTTTAAAAATAAAAAATATTTGTAAACTGTATACATGGACTTTGACTTCGCACAAAGAATTTTAAATGCTCTTTTTAAGAGCTGGCTTTTGATTTAAAAAAGAATTTTAGCTTAAATTTTTTGAAAAATTTAACTTGCTTAACACTATCAAAAAAAATCGTATCAAGTGACTCCATTCCAGCAAGCAAAAAAATATGAAGAATCTAGCAAATTATACAAAAATGTAGGAAATTAAAAAGAATTGAACACAGTTGTTTTCTTGTAAACAATTTCTTTATTTTGTATCTTTTTCTATGTTTCAATATGCATTCATTTTATTAAGTTTATTTAAGAACTTGATAGCAGAAAAATAAAAATATAATTAACAGTGTACGGGATAATGAATATGTAAAGATGTTTTGTATCCTTGGTTTAAAAAGTTTAAAATAGTAAATAGATTTGAGATAATAAATTATGAAATAGCTTAAACTTTAATCTAAGAATAACAAATGACCATAAACTTGTAAGAAAGATAAACAAAAAAGGACAATACAGTTATCAATTTATAATAAATAGTTATTGAATCATGGAATAAGCTTGAATTAGAAGCGATATCAGCATTGATAGAGATTATCAAATTTAATCTCTAAACTTGCGCTGGTAAAGAGTACTTTAGCCCAGTAATTACTACTATTAAAAAAGCTTTTAAAATTAAGTTTGGTAATATTTTTCTATTTTCATTCTTTCTGTGGATCATTATGAAGATGTTTTTATTGAGCCAGTTATGTCATTCTTTAACAAAATTTTTTTTAAAATTCTTTAACATCGATTACTAATATTATTAGTTTAAATGAGAAATAATAAATCAAATAAGTTTAGCTGTTTAGAAGTTTTTGAGAGAAAATTATTTTCATGACTAATCCCATTTGTAAACATTATGATTCATGGTGACAAATGGTGTAAAATTTTGACAAAAATAAAATTATTGTATATGAAGTATTAAAGCTAGAAAAATAATACAAATAAATTTTGAAGAGTAAACTTGAGTAATAATTTAATTTTTTTAAAGTTGCATCTGCCCAATTTGCATATTGACGGTTTTAAAAGATTAAAAATAATCCCTAGCGAATCAATCAAAGTAATCACATATTGATTAAGTCTGAAATACTCTAGGTATTACATTTAATTGAACCAAAAGCTTATTTGATTGAATTTGAAACATCTGGAACAAAAAATCCGACTTTTAATTGATATATTTGATGCTGTGAATTAACAAGAAAACAATTTTCCAAATCCTTTAAGATTAATTCATTTTAAACAAAGTCATATGAAGGACATATAAAATTAAGACACTTGTCTAATTTTTGAATAAATAAATCAATGATACTTGAGACGTATTTTTCCCTAGCAATTTTTTTTCATTTCAATTGGACTTTAATTTTTTTAATTAAGTGTACTTTTTCTAGTTTTATTTTTGTTTAGTAAAGATTTAAAACTTAAAATCAATATTTGTTTTTTATATTTTTAAGTGTAGATTAATTAAACAAGCAGCGAAGAAATTTTTCTTAATATCTCTGTGACATGAGTCAACATGCATCATGCTGTTCACTAAACGAGAATTTTTCATGACTAACCAAATTAGCCCAATTCAAGTGGCTCGTTGTTTTAGCATAGACTTTAATGAATGTCAAATATATTAAATATAGTCAAATTTTAGCTATTCAAATAGCCAAATGTTCCGATTTTAAGTTTCGCTAACCTTTTTATTTCCTGTTTAATACGATCCAAAAATATTCGTTTAATTGAAATGCTATATTCTAGAAATGAATATTTTTTAATTAAAATTTGAATTATTCGCTTCATTTAGTCAAAAATTTTAATTATTCAAATGCAAAAATTTCTTTTTACTTCACACTCATAAACATGAAATTTTATACCAGGAAGCTTAAAACGTATTTAATTACTAAATTTAAACATCATTAAACATCTAATTTAGGTCTAAAAGATAAAATTTATATTTCTACAAAAAATAAATTCTAGTATGAATTCAACATTTTCTAAAATCTGAGAAAAAAATAAAACAAAAGTGCAAAAACAAAGAACTTGTGTTCAATTAAACTTTATATGAATAAGTTTTTTGGTAAAAAATTAATTTGATTTTTAAAAATTTATCTCAAATACCCAGATAAAGATGTCAAAAATTAATTTTTCTCTTAATTCTGTAGTGTTTATTTTAGTACCCTTGAGTCCTTCTATCCGATCTCCTCGTTAGACGCTTAGAAGTAGCTATTTATTTTCTATGTTAACTATTTTTAATATGTATGATATAGCTAGTTAACAAATCTAGTGATACCGACAAAGATGTCGCGGTGTCACAATTTCAAATTAATGTTTCTCATAAAATAAGATCAAATTTAACCCGGAAAAAACGCAACTAATAATTTTTGGTAATAAAAAACAAAATAGTGAAGAGATATAGATATAAAAAAAAATTACAAAACCAGCTAAATAAGAATAAAAATAAACTAATTTAATTTTAATTTATTTAGCAGAATTTTTATTAACTGTTTGTTTTAACCCAACATTTTAAAAATAAATGACAATTTTAAATTTCGGCCAGTATTGAGAAAAGGTTGTGGATCTGAAAAGTCGAAGCCGTGACTTAAGTTAAGAAGACAAACTGATTAAAGCAAAAAGTTTCTATTTTGTTAAAGGTTAAAATATATATTCAATTAGATCTATTATTTATTTATTCTAGTAACAAAAACTAAATAAGACTAATGTCAATCTGTCAAATTGGATTTGACAGTTAGCTATCTAACACATATTTGGACGAGTTATATCAACTCGTACAAATTTACAATCAAATGAAATTCAAAAAAAAAAAATACAAAATTTTATAAAAATTGATAAAAAAAATATGAATATTTTTACAAAAAAATTTAGTTCTAGTGTTCTTTAAAAAAAAAATGAAAATTTAATCAATTTTTATTATTTTGCATTAAATGCTTAAAGAAATAAAGCAAAAATTTTCGAAAAAGAAAAATTCTTTTTTTTAAAACAATTTTCAATTAAATTTTATTTTCTAGACTTGCCTAAATAATAAATTAATTTAATTTTGATGAGAATTTAATTCTGATATGCTTCTAAAATCAAAACTCTGGAATAGGACTAAAATAACGTAACCATCCGAATTGATTGACATGCCTCTAAAATAGAATAGTCTATTTAAAACGAAATTACTACAAAAACTTAAATAACTGTTTTAGCCTTTATGAAATGTTGTTAAAAATGGAAAGTTAAATATGATATAAATCTAAATGTCATTAAAGCTATTTTTTTCGAAGTCTCAAATGAAAAAATTTAATTTTAATTTTTAATAGAAAATACAAATTCTAAAACAAGACAAAATAATGAACTAAAATAAATAAAAAACTAAAACCATAGTTTTGTTCAGAATTTTGTCTAGTTTTAGAATTTGTATAAAAATATATAGGTAAAGGGGTTTGGAAAAAGTAGACCCCGAAAAAGTTAAAAATGTCTTTTCTGATTTTTTTTCGAAAAATTTCTCAGAGTTTTTTTTTAAAATAACCATCTCAGAATATAGAGCATTTAATTCTCTATCAGAAAATGTGTCGATCGGGTAGATTCGTCTGATAAAATTCTGAGATAAAAAAGCTTAAATAAGATATACTTTAAATAAGGTTGTAAAGTTTAAGATCCCCTAGCCAAAAAAGTAAATTTTTTGAGACCCCCTAAAATTTTGGCTAACTCTAAGTTTTCATATGCGTAGAATCTAAAACTGAGGTGGAAATCCATATCTGAAGATAGTGTGGAAGTTTTGCGTCGCGCGAATTTTATCTAATTTAATCAAAGCAAATGCTAACATCTTTGATAAATTTTTTTCTAATTTTAGTTTAAAATGAAATATAATTTAGATGAAAAATTTTGTCTTTGAATTGTTCTTAGTTACTAATCTTGTTAAAAATTTCAAAATTCCTGATAAAAATATCTAAAAATCAAGGTTTGAAGATCTTAATGAGCATGATATCTACAAAAAATCTTAAAGCAAAAAATTTAAAAACTAAATAATTTTTAAATTTAGGAAAATATCCTAGTTTGAACTGAAAGATTAATAGCAGGACTTTTTTGTAAATGATATAATCAAAATATTTCTTAAAGGAAAATATCTGAACGAAATCCTAGCAAATTAAATGAACTTAAACAATAGAAAATATCAAATTTCATAAGCTAGAAAAATATAATTCAGCATATTATAGCCAAAAATCCAATAGTGTTACAGCCTCGACCAATTTAAATTTTAGAATTATTTGAAACAATTATTAAATAAAAAATATTTGAAAATAATTGTTTATAAGATCCTAGAATTATTTTAATTATAGCTTATCATTACCTTAAATTAAGCAGTTTTTTGTTAGTGATTTTGCTAACAAATAAATAAAAAAAAAATTTTTTTCATTTCAAAACATGATTTCAAAAAATTTCTCAATTATACTAGGCTCAGCATCACTGGCATTTTTTGGTTATTTGTACTATATAAAAAAATGCTACAGTTATCTTAAATCTTTGGGATATGACGGACCTAGACCAAAATTTTTAATTGGAAATCTATTCGAGTTCATTATGGAACCAAGAGCAGCTCAGAATCAAAGTTTTTCCCATTATTCCAAGACACTTCAACGCTGGACCAGAACTTACGGTAAAATATACGGTTTCTACGAAGGCCATTCGCCTGTTTTGGTTCTAGCCGATCCAGATTTGGTAGCCGATGTTTTTCTAAATCAAAACAAATTGGTTACATTCCGTCGCTCATTTCCCATGTCAAAAAAATCCTCTGATCCCAATGCGGACATTTTTGTTACCAATGGAATACGTTGGCTAAGGCTTCGCTACGGGTTGGAAAAAATAATGCTTAATACAAAAAATAACGCCAAATGCCTTGAATACGCAGACAACAGCTTCATTAATACGTTCATCGCTCAGAACGATTTGAATAAGACACAAAGCAATTTGGATATAAGCGCTCAAACAAAATTCTTTATGATTCAGACAATTTTCACTGTAATATTCGGAACAGAGCTGAATAATTTCATTCAAAAAAAGCCCCATATTCACACAGTATTCAAGCGTCAAGATCTAGAAGATCCAAGACTCGCTGAAGCTAATAATTTATATTTCACAAGAACTGTTTGTCACAAATTTGACAAAGCTTTTGAAGACTTTGAGACTTTTTCTATTCTAAAATTCATGGCCTTGATTTCACCCGAACTAGCTTTTGTTTGGAGACTATGTGAAAAATTTAAATTCTATTTTAACTCATATTTTTTTCATGTTCCTTATTTTGCTGATCCCATGAGCTGGTTCTACTCTAATTTTATAGAAAAACACCTAATTATATACACACAAGAAAATGGTGATATTCTCAAATTGAGACCTAATTCAGAAAGCAATGATTCTCATTTAGGCTTTAGGACTGGACCGAATCGAGCTCATATGAGACTCCAATCTCAGTCCCAAAATCTAAACAATTTCATCAACAGAAAACAATTTTGCTATCTGAACTCTTTTTTAAGTTTAACTTACATTCCTATTTTAAAGTACAATCAAAGTGAAAATGGAAAAAGAGTTCTTAATTCTGTGAAAGAGTTTAGCGAAAGTCGCCGATCTGCTCGGCTACCTTCATTAAGCAAAATAGATGAAATAAAGAGAAATAATGAAAGTGCTAAATTTTTAAAAAAAGACGAAAATCGAGCTCGACACCCATCAATTGATCGTTTGGGTCGGCTTCAATCCCGATCAAGACTTAAATCAAGCAATTTAATTTTGAATGATTTGGAATCGGAAGATTTCGAAAATTGGAAATTAACTGTCAATGAAGCACTTAGTAATACATTGCTTATGTTTTTTGCCGGTTATGAGACAACAAGCACTGCTATCACTTTTTGCTGCAAGGCTATTTCAACAATGCCTGAACAAAGAGAAAAATTACTTGATGAAATAAAACAAAATTGGACTAAATTAAAATTCAATTTAGAAAAATTTAAAATAAAGCCTGTCAAAATAAAAAACAATTCTAATCAATCTGAGACCAGTTCGAGTATTGATTTACAAGATTCAGAAGATGATGATGTATTTGAAGATGAAAAAAAAACACCAAGTTCAAATAGTCTAGATGAGTGGAATGAATTGTATGAATCATTAGAAAATATGAATTATTTGGACATGTTTGTCAAAGAAGTTTTGAGATTGTATCCTATAGCTAATTCGATGGTGTCTAGAAAATGTGCTGTTGACAACTTGATTATCAATAATGGAAACTATAGAATTCCAAAAGACATGAATATAGTTGTCGATGTGCTGAGTATTCATTATGATTCGGTATGGTGGGGTCCAATTGATCCAAAAATCTTTTATCCAGAGAGATTTTTGACCGAAAGACATCCAGCTGTCTGGCTGCCATTCGGTAAGGAAAAAAATTTTGTTTCTGTAAACTCAATAAATTGATTTATAAATAAGGTATTGGAAGCCGTAAATGTTTGGGAATCAAGCTAGCAATGAGTCAAATAAAGCTTTTTGTGGTCAGACTTTTACAAAATTACATTATCGATATATCAAAGGATTTCAATGATAATGATAGATTAGATTTTTCAGAATCAATTGAGACTAAGGATGTGTTATTTACACAGCCTACCTCTCCTGTTTTAGTATCATTAACTCCCAAAATTTAGAAATTTAAAAATATTTTTTTAATTTTTTATAAATTGACTAAGTTTTTTTTGTTGAATTATATTAAAAAATCTTACTTTTGACTATATAATTTATATCAACTAAAATTATCTAACCCATTGTTTATGATATTTCTCAAGAATTAATATAATAATTAACTTGCTTAAAAATTTGAAATAAAAGATAATCATTGAAACCGAAAAAAAAAAACACAAATTTATCAAATATAAAACTTAAAACTTTACACTGATATGGTTCTACAATAAAAACACCGGAATATTTCTAAAATATTAAAAGATCTGGATTATGCAAAAATTTAAATTAAAAAAAAAATGAAGAAGTGAAAATCAAAAAAAGATAAATCAGATAAACTAGCTCAGGATTTAATTCTGAACATCCGTTGTTAAAATATGCGTCATCAATTGATCATCTAATAATTATTCAAGAAAGATCAGTTTGTCATTTAGCCAAACAATCGTAACAAAGTTGACTAACCACAGGTTCTCGTTTTAATATGCAAGAGCAAGCAAGAAGGTAAATATTGAAAATACTATCGAAACTTAAAGTTCAAGCATTCAAAAACATTGGGAGAAGAATAAAACAAAATTATTAAAAAAATAAGCTTTTATTCTCTAATTTTTTGAAATAAAAATGTACGAGAATTATAAAAAGTTTTTAAATAATGAAATAAAATATTTTTCGTTAATTTTTTTTCATGATAATAAACGATAATTTGGAAATAGTTTTTTTAAGATTAAAATAAACAGGAATATTTTATTTATTAACTAACTATCTTAATAACTAATAGTGAGACTTATTTTTACTTAATTATTGAGGATAATAAAAAAAATGTAAGGATATTATTTAATTGATGTTTTTTCCCTTTTTTTTGTTTTACTTTTTTATTTTTTTTGTGAAATTTTATTACAATAAATAAATTAACTTGAATCGGTTGATTGGTTTTTGTTGTAAAAATGAAAAAGTGAAGATTTTTACTAGATTTGTAAATAAATATTAGTCTCCCTAGCATATTTTCCAACAAAACGCTCTGCAAATCCAGCTATCTTTATCAGCATATCAGCAAAAATTAAAATTTCCTATGGTCCTTCTCCGAAAAAAATTAAAACTTCATTTTTTCTTTTCTTTTCTATGATAGGAAATAGTGATTATTTAGTTTTTTTTTTGGAATTTATACAATTATTAAGTCACACAAAAATAGTTTAGATAAAAGTATTTTTAATTTTAAATGCTAATTAATCTGTTTTAGCAAATAATTAATTTTCTTTTTTTAAATTATCATACAGCTTAACATTATGTTTATTATAAAAAAAAATTTAATTATTTGCTTGAAAAATATTAAAATTCAATTTAACATGATTCAAAATAAATTAATTTTTTGTCAATATTCCATTACTAAACTTTCTAATTCTTTTCTTCAGTTAAACTAATTCTCGCTTAGTTTCGTTAAATTGCAATGTACACATTCCAAATTCTAAATTTTTACATGAGCTATATTTAGTTACTAAATAAACTAAGATTACAATTTGACTATTTAATATACAATTTTTCGTAGCATGTAAATTTCATACACTTTATGAAAGTTTAACTTATTACATGTTTAAAAAAGGCTATTGATTAGTTTTTGTTTTTATTTAAACAGATTTAATGATAAAAAAAAATTTTCTTTTTGATAATCACTTAATAATAAAAAAAAGAAGAATAGCGGGAACATCAATTTTATTGTGTATGGGTAACATTCAAAAAAGAAGATCAGCCAATTCAATACTGTTAGAAATAAACTAAAAAAAAAAGTCTAATATTCTGGGTCAACGTTAGTCGTTCTGCTTAATTTAGTTAAACTAAATTGACCTTAGAATATTAAATATTATTATTAGTAGTAGTAATAATTGAGTATTAAATATTTTATTGAAAAGAAGAATAATTATTTTGAGAAATAAATCTAATTCTACAATGATTATTATAAAAGAAAAGAGAAATGGTTTTAAAGGCTAGTTAACATAGATGCTGGCTTGCGAAGACAAATTATTGGGAGTATTGCGAAATTTTCTTAGAAACTTCTGTAAAAAGCTATTTTGTTTGGCAGCCTTGCTTGCGTTTTATTGAATTAATTAATAAAAAACATTTAATTTTTAATTTTCTCATAAATTTCCTTTCTTTTTGATAAATAAAAATAAAATTCAAGAGCAAATTTATTTATTTTCTTTATATCAAAAAAATGATAAAACAAGGAAATGAACATATTTTAAAATATTTTAAAAAAATACTATCTAGACAGATAATTTTCGAATTAATTTTGTCAATCAATTCTTCAGTATAAGTTTTAAATACGCAGCTTTTATGTGGAAAATAAGATTAAATAAATATCGATTTTTATTTTTGTAAAATTACGAGAAATGAAAAAAAAGAAAAGAATAAAAATAAAAGTATTTTAGAATTTAAAAATAGATAAATTTTAAACAATTTCATATCTATCAACACTAAATGTGCTCTCAACCGAGAATTTCATTGATTGAGACGAATTATCTGCATGAGACACAGTTTCGGGCTAAAAAATTTTTTTTTTCTAATTAAAAAATCATTTAATAAAATTTTTAAAAAAATAAAAGTACTTGAATATCACAGTATGGTTTGGACGAAACAAAATTTACATTAACTGGGAAAAATTCATTTGCGTGACCATTAACTGTAAATTCAAATGAACCGGTCGAATTTGTTTGATCAATCATTGGAATTCGCCAAATTATACAATTTTTATACTTCTCGTACTGAAAGTCTCCATCACAATTTTTAACAACTGGAGCTTGATTTGAGCTTTAAAAGAGCAATTTTTTAGTTGAAATTTTTTTTTTCAATTTTTTTCCTTACGGCAAGGGAACAACAATGGATACATTGTTTAATTCCAAATTTAGTTTTTGAAGCTCATACTCTATACTGACTTCGCAGCCATTTCTGGTCTCCGAAGGCCAACAATTAACTAGAAAATAGATCAAATTCAAAATTTACAAAGATATAACTAATATTTTAATTAAAATTACTTGTTAAAGGTATTTCTGACTCTTCATTAGTTTGAAATCGCCATTTTAAAACACCAACATCAGTACCAATTGGAAAACTTTTGGTTTGATCTTTCAAAGCGATTACAGAATTGTTTTTGAATAAATTTTTATCAATATTAGGATTTGTCTTATAATAATTTTAATCAAATTTTTTAAATTTTTTTTTTAATTTAAAACAAACATACTTGAATTTGCAAGTTTCTGTTGTCATTGTTTCTAAGACCAATTTTGACGCGTGCCTCCTCTTCGGTGCCGATATGCACGGATAAAACTCCCAACACTTCTAAATTTTGAACACCACCATCTTTGCCACAAGTGAGACTAATTTTTTCGTCCACTTTGAGATGAACTTTTTCGGTGTTAATAGCAGGAGTAGAAGAGAATGCTGTTGATGGCGAAGAGGCCGGGCTGGACGGCAGCGTCTGTTTGATTTGTTGTTCAATAAATGCTGGAAGGACATCTTTGTTAGAACCTAGTTTCATTGCCTTGTTTGGTTTTGACGAATTCAAAGTCGATGAAGATAAATTTGAGCTATAATTGGACGCATGGGAATCATATGATGGTGTATCGTAAGTTGATGTCGAATAGGTATTTGAGGACATGCTCGATGACGAACCAAAACCACCTGAATAGTGACTTGAGCCTTTGTAAAAGCCTTTGTCAGCCTGAATTTTAGATTTACGAATTTCTTCAGCTCTCTCCAGCATTTTTTGCTTAGCTTCTTTTTCTTGAGTCTGAAAATTAATTTTCAAAAATTTATTTAGATTTCATTTTAGTTATAAAACAAACTTCTCTCATTGCTTTGTAGACTTTTTCTTCATGAGAGTCCATGTCAGTAAATGTTCGTATTTGGGCTAAATTAACATTCTCACGGTAGCCTAAAGCGACTATTTCATCAAAAGCAAATAAAAGTTCAAAGCAGTGTTCATTTATTTCTTTTTCCTCAACAGTTTTGCAGTATTCTGGAATCTAAGTTGAAAGGTAAGAGATTTAATCTTGGCTAAATAATGGTGAAATAATCTCTTACAACACGAGAAAAGAGTCTGAGAGTTTCCAAGTCTTCGAGAATATTGCTAGCTTTGGTGGTTATTAAGACCATGTATAACTTATCCATTGGCTGATAGACATATCTTACGCTCTCAGTCTCAATAAACGTATGTTGTCGACTTCCTGATCCTATCAGCTTTGGGAACGAGGCCAGAAGACCTTCGATTCGGGCTCTTGTCATCTCTACGAACTGTCTTGAAACGAGAGCTGCAAAATTAAGCTAATTTAGAATTTTTTAATTCACAACTTTTAACTACCTTTTCCGTTTTTTGTACAGATTGCCGCTGCTAAAAGTACCATTTTTGCTATTGAAGATAAAATTTATCTGAAATTAAATGAGAATAGCATAGAATTTTTAATAAAATATTATTTTTATTTTAAAGTTTGATCGAAAAATTTTCATATTTTAATCATCATTTCATAAAGCAGTGACTACGTGGTTTAAAGAAAAATAAATTCAAATACACGTACACATATTTGCAAGAATTTTGAGCTGCAATATGAATGCAAAATTTTGCACAAGCTCAAAGCGGCTGATATTTAAGCCTTGAATTTATAATGAAATTGAAATCATATTTTTTTAAATGATACTTTGAATATCAAAACAAAAATTAGATTTGTTAAAATATTTAAATACAAAAAAAATTTTCATTTTAAATTGAATATTTATTCAAAAAAAAGGAACATTTGAACTAAACTTAAATTCTAAATTCAATTTTAATTAATTATTTTGTTAAAACAACTACTAAGGTAATTTGTGAGTTTAAAATCAAGAAATTTATCATTTTTTAAAATTAAATTATATTCAATTTTATTTATTTAGTTTTTAAAGAATGAATTAAAAATCTAAATTTTATTTATTTATGATTTCACCTTAAATTTGTCAGCCCTTCTTCCTCATAAAATCATTTTTGATTATCTCACAATTAGTTATCGAAAAAAGTTATCTCAATTTATTTACTTGATGCATGTTGAAAATTTTGGAAATAATTTAAAGCTTGATGCCATAAAAAAATGGGTTTTTAAAAGCTAGATAAGCAAAATTTTGTTTATAAAAATATTCGGTTTTTTTTCAAAAAAAAACTATTGTTAAGATTATTTTCCAAATAATAAAATAAAATTTTTTTTCCAAAATTTAAAATTTTTTGTTTAAGAAGTATAACCTTTAAATAAATAAAAATAAACCATCCTAAAATTTAATAAGGATGTTAGAAAATAATTTTTTTATGAAATTATAAGTCAAAAATTGTTGAATAATTTTTAAAAATTTACCATGAAATTCAACCTCACAAATATTGTAAATTTTCTGTTGGAAAGAAAAAATGAACAGATAAAGAAAAGATTAGCGAATCTACATGAAAAAAAATGCAGGAGACTTGCATCAAAAATGAAAAAATATATTTCAAACATTACAGCTAAAAATATAAAAAATTTTTAATTTTCTTTAAATTTAAAAACGTATTTCCGAAAATATTTAAAGCTAAATTTTTAGATATTGATATAAAATTTTTAACATAACAAAAAATTCTAAATGCTCGAAACCTTCCTAAAGTTCAATATTTTTTATTCAAATAATAAGAAAGAAAAAACTATTTTTATTAAAAATTTTTTTTGAATTTATTTAAAAAAAAAACATATATATATTTAATTAGTTAAATTAATTTGAAGAGCTTAGGTCCAGGTCGAGGTTGGAACAATGCCTTCAGGTGTTGTTATATTTGGGAAAAAATTGTTTTCTTTTGACAAAAAATGTAGTGGAAAGTCAACAATAAAACCCATTACATTTTCAAGCAGTAGCTTAGCCTAGAAAATTGAAATAAAAATTAATAACCCGAAGAAAAACCAAATTAATTACTTGAGTTGGATCGGATTTGTTTAAACAAGTTTGATAAGGGTATGTTTTAAGAGCTTGTAATGTTTGAACATTGTCCGAAGGTAAACATTTAAAAACTTGATCATAAATTTGACTATTTTTGCTAGATACTAATTTGAAATTATAAAAAAATTCGTCACAAACACAATCAGATACATCTATAAAATCAGGATTTTTAAAAAAAATTCCTAGATGAAGTCTAAACGAAATTTATATTAATTAAAAATTTGTTTTTATGAAAATCTATTTTCTTACTTAAAAATTTTTGATCTCAAATGAAAAGCATATTTTCCTACTCTTACTATTTTTTTACCAATTTTTGAATCAATAAATTCTTCGTCTTTAATAAGAGCAGCAATTTCTGAGTCACGTTTTCCAAGCATACTTCGATCATTTATGTTGGCCGAACCACATATTACATAGCGGTCATCAACAATCATCAGCTTTGAATGAACGTAAATAATTTCTTGAACAAGTTTGCCCATCAACACAGACCAATTTCTCATACCATGAAATGTTATAAATTCGGACGGATCGATTCCTTTAAAAGTTAAAAAATAAACATTTTATATTTAATTAACATTACTTAATTTACCATTTTTTTCTAGTTCTTTAAAAATTGAAAATTCGCCAAATTTTATTGATCTCAGATTAAAATATTGCACAGCTAAGATTGTATTTATATTTTCAAAGCCAGGTAAAAGCGGAATTACCGCATAAACTCTAAATTTTTTACCTTCTCTTAAAAATAAATAGAGTAATTGAATAAAAAATTTTCATTTTTAAAAAATTTTTAGAAATAATTTAATTGATTTGAAATAAATATTTTTTATCGAAAAAAAATTCAAATTTGTTATGAATTCTGAAAAATTTTGATAATTTTAATTTAAGTCTTATAATTTTTTTATTAAACTCTTGAAAATAATCAAACAATTTAAAATAAAAAGATATAATTATCTTTGTTTAATTTTAAGTATGTTGACTATATTAAAAATTAGCGTTGAGTACGACGGTGGCGATCAATAGACAGCCAAAACTTGGTGTTGGGCGTCTAGATGGTTGCAGGGGATAAATTTTTTTTCTAAAATTTACTGTTTTTTTTATACTCAATTCTTTTATCTATCAAATTTTCACATTTAGAATTTTTTATTAATTTTATTGTTGTACAAGATCATCAAAACGGCATCAAAAATGTTTAGTTTAGTGGCGGCCACTGACAGTACATCTCCCTATATTTAAAAAATAAAATTTTTGAATAGACATTTATTTGAATTGAATAAAAAGCTTCTGTTTTTTTTTAAAATTTAAGCAAAAACGAGTATTTCTTTTTATTTTGTCTTTACTTACACAATCATTCACAAAAACTCAGAAAAATATAAAATTTTTTTATAAAAATGCCTCATTTTTGAATATTTTTTTTTGGACAATATTTTGGGCCCTAGGATTAGATACAAAAATACAAAAAAAAATCTTTTCATGAATTTTAAAGTCTGAGTTGACTTAATGTACTTATTTATTGAGTATTAAGCGATTTTATTTTGTTTATATTAAAATAAGAAGTTCTCAAAAGTTCACAAAAAAATCCAGATGACAAAATATTCAAAGTTGGCTTCTTCCCTCTCAATTTAAATTCAAGAATAATTAGTCTGATACCTACTTTCCACTTCTATAAAATAAGACTTAAACAGCAAATTAGCCTTTTTTGTCTTTGAATTAATGGGAATATCTCTTATAATTAATTATTTCTGAAAGGCTTAAAAAATTTCAATTACTTAAATGCACGCACAATTCTTTTGACTAAAAAACTTCCGATACAATTTTTTACCAAAGTGTCCTTTTCCGAATTACAAGTAGTAACAAAAAATTGATTCTTATTTATTAGATAAATATAAAAAATTTTATTTAATTAAAAATAAATTATCTCACTTCAATGTAAATAAAGTGCTCTGAATTTTCAATCAAATGACAGTAAGCATTCAAAATTGATGACTCAGCAGTAAGTAAACCACCAGACCATAGATCAAGAGAGCGCAGAATCTAAATAACTAAATTTTTAACTTTTAAAGTAAATAATTTTAATTAAATACCTGAACAGAACATTTGGACAAATTTGGTCCTAAAAAATCGGTTTTAATCTCAAAAGTTTCATGATATCCTTTTGGCAGTAGAAAAGGATAATCCATATTTTTCTCAGCCATTTCTATCTAAAAGAATTTAAGTAAATTAAAGCTTAAATATTTGTAAACTACTTTTGCTTGATTCCATCTTTGAATAAAATGTCGTGCTAGATCTCGAGCTGATTCACCAGCTATTACAGCCCCCTGATCCCTCCATGGCATTCTTGGAATTTCGTTTCTATCAAATTGATCTTAAATAATTAAAATGATTCATTAAAAACATTTAAAGATTAAAATTTTAAACCTGTTGAAAAATCATGAATATTTTTAAAATCTTCTATATAACAATTAGAGTAGTCTTTACCCAGCCAAAATCGGATTTCAACTTCTGGATCATTAACTAACTGATCCTCATTTACAGAAAATTCACTTTTTTTATCATTTACTGATTCAACTTTATTAAATCCACGTTTTAGTTCTAAAACCTAAAACAATAGCATTTTAATCATTGTAATCAAAATTTTTTCATCATTACTTTTTTTATTTTGCGAAATTTTTCTCCAACTTTATTTGATTTTTCTACTTCTTCTGACCTTGGACTAATCTTATTAAAAGATAATACAGTTTCTTCTAATTTTAACGCTGAATTATTGTCAAAATTTGCTGCAAGTTTACACGTAATTGCCGAACTTCTAACTATATTTGAAAGAGCTTCATCTAAATTAATCACTTCATCTTTCTGAAAAATAAATATAAAAAATTTAAATTAAAAAAAATATATCAATACTTTAATATCCTGATGAATTGATTCACATGTGAAAGGATATTTTTTAATATCTATATTATAATTGTTATCATAAACATCCACTAGTCTATGCTCTTCATCATCCCATCTGCCAAAACATAAATCTATTCCTCCCAAGAAAGCAATTGACTGATCAATTACAACTGTTTTTTCATGATGTGACCACATTGAAAAATTGGGCGCATTGTTTTTTGGATGCAATATTACTTTTATATTAGGATTTTTGTAGTTTTCAGTTAGTATTCTTTTAACTCTTTCACTAGAAAGACATAATAACAAGTCTATTTCTTTGTAGAGAAGAATATAAATTTTGACATTTTGTTTAGATTTTCTTATTAAAATAGAGTCAAGTCTGTGATTTTTGTTATAAGTTGGTCTTTTAAGATATAGTTCAGGACATAGCCACCAGCCTGTTATAAATATTTCCTCTTTTGCTTGGTTTAAAGATCTCATTAAGTCTTCCATATACTGCTTTGAATTGACGTACCATTTGCAAATTTGAAATTGTCGTACCGGAGCGAAAGAATCATGAGGCAATAAATTTAAGCTTTTAAATTGTTTTCCTGTTGTTGCGACCATATTTTCTATTGATTGAAACCACTTTTTTTGCTGTTCGGAACTTTTAAATTTTAGGATGATTGACCGTTGTGAATTTTTTAACTGTATGGCAAAGTATGCACCAGGCTTTATTTTGGTCTCAAATTCGAAATTCTTATCAACAAGAATTACGAATCCCAGTGATAGATTAAAATAGGGATTCAAATAGGCAATGTAAGTATCTTTTACTGCAAACCATCTTTTTTGATTCAAGATATGAAAATTAGAACAAAAAAATTTTTTTAAATGTCGTAAATTGCCGTAGTAGAAATTTTGAAACGAGTGTTTGTATAAAAAGTCTTCAATCAAACTTGGACTTACTCCATTTAAAAATGACAAAGGAGATATAGATAAAAATTTTAGCTTTAAAATAAGAAAAAATATTCCATTATTATTAATGTTTATTTGTTAAGCTAAATTACCATGGAAGGATGATCTCGGTATGATGGAAACATTAAACATTTTTCTAAATATTCTTCTATTTGTTTCTTTTTTTTTTTAATAACGCAAATAATTAAAATTTATTTATAAATTTTTTTGTATTAATAGTGAAAATTTTTAATATAAATTTTTTCATTAAGATCACAGAGTTAAATAAGTAAATTTTCAAAATTCCTATTAGAATTTTTTTTGAAAAAATACTTTGATCTTAAATTATAATTAAATTTATCAAATTTTTATTTTATTTTATTTAACCAAAGCCTCAACAATAGTTTAAATTGTTGAAATAAAACACCTAGTGCTTCATTAATAATACTTAGTCATTCACTCTTACAAGTAGAATAACTTAATAATCTCATAAAAGAATAGGACTTAAATGAAAAAGTACAGATAATAAAAAACAATTTGTTATCTTTCTACTTTTCTACTAATGTGTTTTTTATTTTAGATTTTTTTTTGTTTAGAAAATAAATAAAGATACAAATATTTAATAACTTACCTACATATATACAATACAAACTGAAGCTAAGCTGTACGCCTTTTCTTCCCTTTGAATAAAGAAATAAAACTCATTGATTGAATAAGCCAAATCTTTCTCAAGAAAACCTAAGAAAGGAAAATATTGGGGAAGAGGAAAAGAAAGAAAACATACAAGTAGATTTTTGTTTTAGTGTAGAAGAGACAGATCTCTCTCATATAATGTTAACTCTTTATTAGAAAAAAGGCCAGCTTCACCATAGAAATCATGTTCTGTTCTTGTTTTTTAATTTTAATCACTTTTGATACTTTAATTCAAAAATAAAAAAAAGTTAAAAAATTTACATTAGCTAAATAATTAAATACTAATTTTTGTGGTTAATGCGTTGACTTAATGGCTCTGAATTTGCTCTTTTGTATAGGTCAGCATTTGATAATGTCTTTGGTCAGGAAAAACAAAAGATTGAGATGGCTTTAACATGTACTTAGAATGAAAAAAAAAGAGTATCAAAATAAGTTCTTCAATGGACGCCCCATGGGCGACTGAAGACTAGCAGTAACAAAGAGGTCATCACGAAAAGGCTCATCGAAATGGAAATGACATGAATGATGGGGAAAAGCAAGGGAAAAAACAAAAGATCGACTTGACTGAAAACCATAAGTAATAACTGCTGCACAACGAGTGAATAAGGAAAAAAAATACTAACGTTAGATTTACTAACTAATTGTTATCATTTTTTTAAAACAAGCTAAATTTAAATTTATTTCTGAAATTTAATTTAAAATTTTTTTTTTTTAAATTCCTTCTTTTTCGCTATTAATACAAAATACTTTCGACTAAAAAAGGCCTACACATCGTTCTGAGATTCGACTTTCTTCTATGTTAAAGTCTTTTTCACAAGGAAACATCTATTTTTAAAAATAATTAGAAATTTCAAGTCACTTGATAGCCATTTTTATTTGTAATAATTAATAAATTAGTTTTAACTTTTTAATTATTTAAAATAAATTAAAACAAAATTACCGGCCATTCAGGTTTGATATCATTTCTTGAAAAAAAAAACAAAATTAAAATAAAACTGCATCAATCAAAAAAGCTTACTCATCAATTTCTGAGCAAGATTTTCCTAAATCTTTTTTAACTAAAATAGTCAAAGCTTTGTGAACTTCTTTTAGCTCCTTGTACTCTCTGTCTACTTTCCATACAAAATTCCCATGAGTTATTTTTATCAAATAGCTTGATTTTTATTTATAAATTAATTTTTAACATTTTTTATTGTTATCTTTACTTAAATTGATTTAAAAAGTGACGTCTATTTCTTCTGTTAGCTTGAACTTTTACTTTAATAGGCTCATCGGGAATAAAAATACATTTGCATTCAGAAAATAAATTTACATGTATGTCAAGATTATTTTTAGCTTAAATTAGAAGTAAAATTTTAAATAGAAATCTAAAAAAAATAATTTTTTTTTGACAATTACCAAATTTTTCAATAAATACATTCGAATTAGTATATGGCAAAATTTCAAAAGCTTTATTGTTCATTGCTGATATGGAAACCATCTGTCCGAGAAAATTAGATCTCTTGACCAACTTTCCGATAGTTTCATTTTTAGTTTCTGGCGTTATTTCATTTTCGCTTATTGATTCATTAAAGCTTTCATGATCAGTGTCTTTACTCATTACCAAATAAAGTTATTAAATCTAACATAATAAATTTCCTAAATAAAAGAATAGAAATCAGCATAATTTACGAAAAAGTGAAGGATCTAATTTTAAAGTCTCTCTTTGACTTCACGAAAAAAAAACATGAAACAAATTAGATTTAATATTTGTAGAAATTTAATCATTTTGAATTAAAATTACTAAAATTTTAAAACAAAAAAAAAAGTGTTAGTTTTAATTAAAAAAATATATAATATTGATTATGGAAAAGATGAAAATTTAGAGTTATTTTATTTTATTCTTAAGAGCAATGTTCAAAGAGCTTATTTTGCTTTATTTCTCTTGTGTAAGTTGATTGCCAAAAATATTTTAAATTGTGCGCTTAATTTTAACGATGTTTCTTCAATTTTTTTAATTTGAAGAGGAAATTAATTAAATATTTTTGGCAGCAAATTAAATATATTATGCTATTATTTCCGATTTATTAAATTCAAATTAGGTGATAATTTGGCTTAGAGTTCAATCTTTTCAAATTTGATATTTTAAATTCAATCAAAATTTAATAAATTTCAAGTATTTGAAATATTTAGAATTCTTAAAAATGATGTTGAAACTTGAACTTGAGATCTATAAATGGAACAAATTACATTTAAAATAAAAACAATCCATACAAAATTTTTAACAACTTTCCTTTTTTTTTAAAAATAAATTGAAATTCTTATGAAATTGACATGATTTAAAAATAAAACAAAATGTTGTATAAATATTTGATTTTTTTCTTGTATATTTTCATTATCATCAAAACTTTGATTTTAAGAATTAATTTAATCCAAAATGTCATTGATTCCAACCAGCTTTTTCCCTCGTTCAATGTTCGACATGGACAGATGGCTGAGACCATCTATGGACGTTGGACCATCAACTTTGGACATTTTTGATCCATTCGATGAATTAGTAATTAAGATTTTAAGCTTTAAAAATATTTAATTTAGCAACAAAATAGGACCGAACGATGAGTCGTAATTTACAATGGGTCAATATGCCAGAGTCGTTTAGTGAACTCAGACAAATGATGCCCAGAGTTCCAAAAAAATGGAGGGTTCAACTTGACGTTAGAGGCTTTAAACCTCGATCCATTAAATGCAATGTTTCTGATGATCAACGAAAATTGGTGGTTAATGCTCGTGAAGGTGACGAATCCAAAAAAGGAACTGATAACTATACTGTAAGAGAATTGAGGAGAACATTTGATTTACCAAAAAATGTTGAAACCGATAAGATGGTTAGTTTTGTTACGCCAAACGGAAAGCTAATTGTTGAGATACCCCAGAGGACTGAAGAAAAAACCCAAGAAGAATTATGGCCTAAGATAGTAGAAGGAGAAAAAGGAGCCAAAAATGTTCAATTGTCTTTGCATCTACCCGAAAGTATTGATCCATCTAAAGTAAAAGTTACATGCAAAGATCGTGACTTGATTGTGCAGGCGGAAGAAAAATCCGAAACTCCGGATACAAGTCATCAATTCTACTTTTATAGAAGAAGTACTTTGCCTGAAAATACAGACTTTGCTAATTTGAAATGCGTCATGGATAAAAATCATAATCTTTCAGTAACTGCTCCAATAAGCAGCGAATTGAAAACAACTGAACGATCTATTCCAATTGAAATGAGAAAATCAATTCAATAATAAAAATTAATTAAATTTGATTTTGTCTGAGTATTTATTTTTTAGTTATTAATTAAAATTAAGTAGCATAACTGAAAGGTATTTTTAGTTTGAATAAAATTATAAAATTTATTTTAAATAATTCAATTTTTTTTCTTAAAAAATCGATTTTTTTTATTTGTAAAAACGAAATTGATTTAATCCAAAAATAAATTTTAACTCATGACTCGAAGATTGAACAAAGAAAACATATCTGCAGTGGGATAAAATTGAATGAGCTACAAAATTTACAATTAAATAAAATATAATTAAATTATTTAGTTTGCATTGAAGTAGATGACCAAAACTTGATTCATGAGTTGCAAACAAAACCAAATGTTGTTGATAATTCTATTATTAGAAGAAAATGAACATGTCATTTCAATTTATATCTCCATAGACCCATAATCATATAATTCAAGACTAAATAATTCTTTTCCTAAGATTTAAATAAAAAAAAATTAAATATAGAACCTAATTTAATTTTCTAAAATTTTCATAATTAAGTAATGTATGATTAACTTACAAACAAGTTTTTGCCTATGAAGATTTTTATTTACATCATAAAAATATTAAAAACAAGTAAAAAAATCATTTGCAAGTCATGAATTTGATTTTTTATTTAACCATCATCAAATATTATAATAATAATAAAGAAATGAGATTATATTATTAACCCTCGAAAGCCGGAGCATTTTTTTTAGTTAAATAAAAGCATTTTGGCAATTTTTAATCAGAAATCAAATATCAAAAAAATATTGAAATTAATTAATTTTTGTTGCAAAATATGTTTATTTTCATGTAATAAAAAGCAAAAAGAAGAAAAAGTACAAATGGTCGAAAAATTTCCTTCAGTCTTCGACTGTTAATCTATTTTTCCGCATTTTTTTCTAATTTTATTTAATCTAAAAAAATTTTCCTAATTTTAATCTAAATTACATACTAATTTAAAATAAAAAAGACAAAAAAATTTTCAACACAAAAAAATTAAAATGAGAGAAAAATGCAGTCATCTTGGACTGCATTTGAACAAATTTAAAATTTTTTATCTAAAATTTCCACTGCGTTGCTTACGAAAAAAATTGTATAATTTTTTAAAATCAAAGATTTTCAAATGGATACATCAGATGGATATTCAAATGAAAAGCCTTCCACATCATCATCATCGTCTGTAATGGCACCAGTAACATCAGCTCCAAGTATAAGCATTGCTTTGCATCCACTAGTGATTATAAACATAAGCGAGCATTGGACCCGGATTCGCGCTCAGACTGGAAAACCTTCCAAAGGTAGAAAAATAGAATTCAAAACCTTAATTTTAAAAAATAAATTAAGTGTATGGAGCCTTGCTTGGTAAGCAAAAAGGCCGATCAATTGAACTTTGCACATCTTTTGAAATGAAAATGAATTTAAATCCTAATGACAGCTCTATTGAAGAAATTGATCTAGATTTTCTAAACACAAGCATTTCTCAGTGTAAATCTAATCTTAAACTTTAAAATTGTAATTAAATTTTATTCTTTTTTTCAATAGTTAAACAAGTTTTTAGTGATTTCGATTTTTTGGGGTGGTACACAACTGGATCAGCTCCTACTGAAAGCGAAATAGAGTTACACAAGAAAATTTGTTCCATTAACGAAAGTCCTGTTTTGCTTAAGTTAGATCCTTTTGGAAAGCATACCGACCTCCCAGTTACTATATATGAATCAGTAATTGACATTATAAATGGAGATGTCAAAATGCTTTTTATTGAATTAGAATACAATTTGGCGACTGAAGAAGCTGAGCGCATAGGAGTTGACCACATATGTCAGCACTCTCATAGTAATACTTTGGTTCAATCAGCAGTCGCAGATCATTTAAATGCTCAGTATTCGGCTATTAGTTTATTAAACAATAGAATACGAGTGATCTATGAATATGTAAAAGCGGTAAAGGAAAAAAAAGATGTAAAAAAAAATAATGAAATTCTTAATGAAATTCAAAGCTTGTGTAATAGATTACCGGTTATGAATTCGCCAAATTTTTACAAAGAATTTTATACCGTATGTAATTAATAATTATTTATCATTCAAAAATTATTTATCTTATTCTTTTTGCAGTTGTATAACGATGTAACTTGGATATCTTACTTGGCTGTTATAATGCAAGGATCAAATACTTTGAACCAGGTTTGTTTGTTTTAAAACAATTAAATCAAATTTACTAAAAAAAAATTATTAGAAAAATTTATTATTTTTAAAATTAAAAATTAAATTTTTAGTCTAATTTTTGCATTTCTTGGTATTGTTAAAAATGTTAGTTATTAAAAAAGAATATTCACTGAACTTCACTAAGATCAACTGAATTTTTTTGATTTTCTATCTCAATCATTCATGATTCATTGATTTTTCATTGAAAAATTCGAGAATAATCGATGTTGCATGATGAATTGTAACTTAATATAGGCAATATTTTAATTTCAAAACCTAAAAAAACAATTATTTTAGTTGAGTTAAATATAAAAAAAATAATTGATTTTATAAAAAAGATATATCTGTTCAAAAGTTAATTTAAATTTAAAATATTTTATTTGAAGTATTTGAACAAGTTTTTGGTCATGTACGACAAAGCCATCACAAAGCGTGGACGCTCGATTCTAATCTGATCATAATTATCTGTATAAACGAGTTTTTCTTCATATAAACAAATCGGTGCTTAAATTATTAATTTAACAAAAAAAAAATTTAAATAAAAAAATATGATTAAATCTTTTTTTATTTTATTTTTATATCAGAGTAATAAATCATTCTGAAAAAAAAATTTCTAAGATTCAAATAAAAATACAATTTTTGTTTTAAATAAGTTGTGTACATATTTTAAAAATGCCTGTAATATTGTTCGTAATTGATAATTCGGCCTCGATGAACCAAAGCACTTATTTGGGAACCAGCTACTTGGACTTGGCTAAAGGAGCCATTGAGAACTTCATAAAGGTTGAATTTTATTTTAGAATAAAATTTGAATCCCTTTTTTTTATTTATTTTTTTTAATTAGAAAAGATTCGAAGCAGAGATCAAATAAATTCACGTAATGATCGTTATATGCTTTTGACATTGGATGAGCCACCTTCAAATATAAGAGTCGGTTGGAAAGAAAACATGGCCATATTTACAAATGAATTAAAAAATCTAAGAGCCTATGGTTTGACTAATATAAATCCGGTTTTAAAACAAGCGTTCGATTTGCTAAACATAAACAGGCTTTCGTCTGGTATGGACACATTTGGAATGGGCAGGTGTCCGTTCTATCTTGAACCCTCTCTAATTATCTTAATCACTGACGGTTCATGCTTGATGAACTCAAATTCAATTTATGATGAAGTATGTTTTATAAATAAATATGAAAAAAAAATTATTCTTTTATTTTAGCTTAATCTGCCATTGACAAATAGCCCGCTAGGCAGCGAACTTATTGTAGAGCCGTTCAGATGGGATCAGCGATTTTTTCTCATTTCATTAAATATGTGCTCAGTGCCAAATCAGGAATCAACTCAAAATACATTTATTCCTTATGCGACACATTCACCAATAAACAGTATGTGTGAAGTAACAGGTGGTAGATCGTATTTGATCTACACACAAAGAATGCTTAACCAATGTCTAGAATCCCTCGTAGCTAAAATTCAAGCTGGTGTTGTTGTTAATTTAGAAAAGTTTGGCAATGATCCACCTAGTCTTAAACAAGATGATGTTAATTCTCAACTGGTCTCTGATCGTTTATGGGAGAAATGCAGAAAAATGATTTTTATACCGAAAAATCCTCAGTCCAAAGGATATGTAATTGGACACTGGCCCATTCCAGAAGATTTTTGGCTTAGCTTAAATTCTGGAAATTTGGTATTTATTTGATTTGATTAGAAATAAAAAATTTTGAATTTTTTTTAAGCCCAAGAGAACTGCTCATCCGGTAATAAAATTTAAATGTGAACCTTCCGATCCAATTGTTATAGATGAAATACCATTCGATAGATATGAATTAGAACCATCTCCATTGACACAGTTTATTCTTGAAAGAAGACAGCCCAATGTTGCGTGGCAATGTTTTGTACCAAATAGTGGTCCAAAACCAAACGATCTCGGCCAACCAATAGGATATCTGAAAGCAAGCTCTAATCTTATGTCAGTAAATCTGTTCATAATGCCATACAATTATCCAGTTCTTCATCAGCTTATCAGTAAGCAAAAATTTTTCATTAATTAATAAAGATATATTGAAGTTTAAATCTAAAGAAAATTTAGTGGGTTAGAAAGGTCTGGCTTTCATTGTCCTTTACCTTTAAATAATATAATAACAATATTAATAGTTAATATTCTACGATCAACTTATTTTAATGTCTGGCATCACATGAAAAAAATTTGAAAGAGACTCTCAAAAGATCTCGTTTAAAAAAATGACGAGGAAAATCAAAAATCGTGAGAATTTTCTTTCGAGATTCTCTAGAGAAAAAAGATACGTTTTTTTCTTAGATATCTCTTCATTCTTTAGAAAGATTCTCGAATTTAATTTTGTTTTTTAAATATTATAAATAAAATCAAGTGTATTTATATTTAATATTTTTATTAAATTTTTAAGTTAAAATTTTGATTTTTGAAAAAAAAAATGAATGTAAATTATTTAGATAATTTGAAAC